>CABHPP010149099.1:0-15000 GCA_902168425.1 Peromyscus attwateri | reverse complement strand
TATAAAGATGATTTGTTAAAAATATTGTTTCATATATTGATTGACTGATTGATTTGTGCATGCATGCCACAGTGCACATGTTGGGGTAAGGGGAGAAGCTGCAGAAACTGGTTCTCTTCCTCCATGTGAGTCCTGAAGACTGAGCTCAGATCCTCAGATATGGCAGTAAGTGCCTTTACCCACTGAGCCTTTTTACCAGCCCCTTAACATAATTTTCAAGAACATTTGGGGACTGAAAGCTTCGCAAGTTTGATAGGTAAAAAGACACATATCAAGTTAACTTTTTTGATGTGCTGCTGAAGTTAAACAAGAAACATTTGCTGTGCATGGAGGTGCTTGTCTGGAGACAGAGGCAGGAAGAGAGGGAGTCAGAGGCCAGCCTGGGATACTGTATAAGACACTAGCTACCTCCAAAGATAAATAAATAAATAAATAAATAAATAAATAAATAAATAAATAATAAAAAACAATTAGCTCAGTAGTAAGAGGCCTAGAATATGCAAGGCCCTTGATTAGATCCCCCAGCACCACCCAAAACTAAAACACTACACCTGATCATTTTAAATCCTTCAACTTCAATAGATCCACACCCAGAGAAAATTAGAGGCAAAGAAAATAGCGGTGAGATTTTAAAGCAACCACAGTTAACAATGCACAAGAACACAGTATGAAGCTAGCAGGTATGCTGCACATCCTTACAAGATGAAACTTGAAGCATAGGTGGGCTCATATCATACGGCATTAACAGTCATTGGTTTTCCCAATATTCACATCACCTGTCACTTCATGGTCTCTAGTTCTTTAGACAATGAAAATGGAAGGATCATTGAGAATATTAAAATGAACCAAATATCACCTTTGATGAGACAGACTTATTAGAAACACCAGGTATTTATAGCATATAAATTATACAAAAAAAACACAAAAATATTAACATGCCTCCCACAACGAAATGCTCATGGTACAAAGCAGCAGCTTTTAAACAAGGTAAATATTTACAGAGAAATTCTGCATGATCTCATAAGTAGAATCTAAAAATGTTGAACTAGTGGAATCACATGGAGGCTGGGAGCTGACCCCAGTAGAGAGAGATGTCAGGAGAAGGTTACAAAATTTCAGCTAGGAGGAAGTAATAAGATTAAGGCATCTATTCTGCAAGATAGTGACTAGAGTTTGTAACAATGTATTGTATTCTGGAAACTAGGTAGGAACAGATTTTTGTGTTCTATTAATCAAAAAAGATACTCATTTGGGGAAATGTGTCCTTTAATTAACTCCACAACCAGTTTCAATACTTTTTGTGAATCAGGGGCTGTAGCTCAGTGGTAGAGCACTTACCTTGCATGTGCACCTGATAAATGTGAACAATTTTGTCAAGAAAATGCCAAAGTAGATGAGCTGTCCATATACACTGTTCTTCATTCAGTATGTACTCACATTTATTAACAACAAATTGCATATTTTATTGATTTTTATAGTAATGTAGCTATATGTGGTATGGTTAAATTATATATATAATACATACATATTCAATCTTCCTTGAAGACAAATACAATTTACCTGGATTCTTTTTTTTACTCTGAAACAGTCACTGAAACGAAATAGGGCTAGGGTGTGGGTCACTGGTAGAGTTCTTGCCTGCCTACATTCACAGAGCCCTAAGTTGGATCCTCAGCCACAAAGAAACACAAATAAACAACCTAAAATTCAAAAGGCGTAAAACCACATGAAAAGGGAGCTGGTTTGCTTGCACCTCTTGCTCTCTGCGTCTCACCTGCTGTGAAAAGGATTGGAAACCACCTAACGGGGCTTTTATCGTAACCCAGTCTAACCCTAACCTAACCCTGACTCTCCCCTAGCCCTACCCTTCTCTCTCCCTCTCCAAGGGAACTAAACATTTGCTTTTGCCCGAACACAAAGGACTAGTGAGAGCTGGTAACAGCCAACAAAAGTGACCTTTACCACACCTAGATATCTGTGATGCTCGCTGTGGGACAACCAAGTGGCTTGAGTCTAAGTCGCTGACCATCAGCGTCCGATTAGCAGTGAGAGTAAGCCCGATAAAGACAGGGTGAAGATACTGGGTTGAGGGGAGGTGACTCCTGAAGTCCCCACATTTACATTTAGTGTCCCAATAGGCAGGACTGCCCTGTGCTGCCCGGGAAAGCCTGCGGGGGGTGTGGATGGGGGGGGGGGGAACAGCAGCTCTTGCCGTAAAAAGCTCATGAAAGCGCTTTCCAGCCCCAAACTCCCGAAGTTTAATCCCAGAACAAAAGCCTACCAGACTCCCTCGCCTCTACCGCCACCGGCGGAGCTGGGAGCCCTGAGCTGTCTGGGTGCAGGAGCCACGCGCGTGGAACGCACACAGTACCAGCTTCTCCATGGCGCGGCGCTCCTGGGACTCTGTGCAGTGGCCACGGCCTGGTGCGGGGTCCCTGCCGCTGGGGTCCCCAGCCACAATCTTCTTCAATAGACGCCTCAGGTTGCCTGTGGTCCGGTAGGCAGGGCTGTTTGCTGCTCCCCGGGTTGCCATGACGACAAGCAATGCTCCTCCTGGACCAGCTCCCTCCTCCTGCCTCTGACTACAGGGCACATTCCCAGCTCCTGCTCTGGAAAAACTAGGGGGACATTAGGCTCAGCACTTTGGAGCAGAAGGCAAATTCAGGGCCATTTCTTAACAGTTAGACATCAGGTTTCTCTTAAGTCTCACATTAATGTTATTCTCAGCGTCATCTATAAACAAATCCACGTATTTGTAATTTGTTTGAATGAGAAATTTTAAGTGTGTCAAAAAAAGTGTTATATTCAAAATATAACTTGAAGGTTCTAACACTAATCTGTAGTTCCCCACAGCCTGGAATCACTCTTAACTTTCCTTGCTTCCTGGTCAAGTTATTTCCATCACAATAGTTTACTCGTCTAAGACCTCAATTAAAGTTTTTAAACTTGGGTTTTCATCTGCATGTGACAAAATTGATTCTACAAATTGGCTCCCCTTAGTCAGAACTGTAGTGCCTGGGAGAATTCCAAGGAACTGTCCAAAGAAATTTAAATAGAAGCATTCCAAAAGTGCCAACACTCACGTGGGTCAGCACTGTTCAATATGAAGAGAACATGTGACATATATGTGTGCTTGTAGTTTATAAAAGTAATACTTCTGAAAGTAAAAAGTAGGTGAAATTAATAGTATGTTTCATTTAACCTAGTATATTGGCTCAATGTAAACAACATATAAAAAAACAATACTAAGGTTACTTTTCACTGTTACACTGAGTCCAGAACTCTGGTGTGTGTCTGGTACTTACAGCACACCTTGGTTCCAGGGCCACATTTTATGTTGCAGGAATACCAAGTGAGTGGCTGATACTATCCTGGACAGGACAGATATCCTAAAGCTATCAAATCTATGATGACCCACCCAGGTCCTCATGAGCAAAGGAATGCATTTGTTCATAAGGCCCGATTAACCTGATTTTCACCAGAAAGAAAAAATCCTCACGCAATCTTCAGAAACAAAATATAAAAATAACATTCTAGAAACCAGTGAGGTTGCTGTAGTATGTGTACATGTGTGTCTACATATAAATATAAAAAAAAATTAACGACATTCCAACTATCTGAATTTGTAGACAATTTGTGCCCAAGAAGAGCATCTTTGCCACGTAATACCTTTCCCATTCAGGTAAAGAGGATGCTGACAGGGGCTAAAGTTTGTCCTCAAGGCTCTATATGTCATTGTCCAGTCTCCCTCATTACATTATCATCAAAGTTAATATCCTACAATTGCCTCAGAAATATTTAAACACAGCTATCTTTGTTTGATTGTTTCTCTATGTAGCCCTGGCTATCCTGGAATCCACTTTGTAGACCAGAACTCAGAGCTCCATGTGCTTCTGCCTCCCGAGTGCTGGGATTAAAGGCATGGTCCACCACCTCCTGAACTTACTCAGCCATCTTAGTAGAGATGAAAACTGTTTCATGGGGGTTGGGGATTTAGCTCAGTGGTAGCCCTGGGTTCGGGTCTCAGCTCTGGGGAAAAAAAAAGACAAAATAAAACTGTTTAAGCCGGGCGGTGGTGGCGCACGCCTTTAATCCCAGCACTTTGGAGACAGAGGTAGGTGGATCTCTGTGAGTTCGAGGCCAGCCTGGTCTACAGAGTGAGATCCAGGAAAGGCACAAAGCTATACAGAGAAACCCTGTCTCAAAAAAAAAAAAAAATAGAAAGAAAGAAAGAAAGAAAGAAAGAAAGAAAGAAAGGAAGGAAGAAAGAAAGAAAAAACTGTTTCATGACTAGAACATCAGCTGGTAGGCCTGTGAAAGAAAAGTGACAGGTCACCCCTCTCTCTGGACTCCAGTGCACTGACTTGCTACCTTAAAATGCCCTCTGAGTCTGTCAGTTATCAGCATCGTCCTTCTTAGAGAGAAGACACAGGGAGAGGAAGTAGCTTGCTCAAGGCTACATAAGTAGAAGAGATTGAGCATCAGGCCCTGGCAATTTAGCTCAGCTGCTGCCTGTCCTCTAGTCTATACTGAGAGAAGATACTGGGAAGCTGGGCGTGGAAGTAAAGGGGTATCCCCAGGATGCTGGTACATCAATCAGCACAGCTCTGGCTGAATCCTGAAAGTGGGACTAAGGCTGGGTTACTAGAGCCCTGCAGTTGCCTGATTTCCATCATCTTAGGTAAAATTGCGTAGTAGACATTGTCGTGTTTGAAATTTCAACTTCCTGGAAAAAAAAATAATTTGCTTGTGGTGGAATGGTATTAGTTAGGATCCCCAAGCTAGAGCAAACCTCCTTGGTCATGGTCTAAGCCCTGACCTTCATTAGTCATACCTGCCCACCATTAATATTTAACTATTCACTCTCCTCAGTACTGCCCTCTGAAGAGCCATGTCAGTGGACACCCATAGCTAGCTGCAAAGGAGGCTGGAAAGTATTTCCAGCTTCTGTCTCTCTCATAGAAGCAGGCCTAGAAGAAAGAAGCTGAGATGAAGTGAGTTCCACAGCAGACAGTGACTTCTGCCATTTCAAAGTTCTATCATGTAAATGTAGTGGTTTGCAAACGACTGTATCCTCCTTTGTTTGTTGCTGCTTCTCAGCCCACGGTTTATGATAAGCAATGAAATCTTCACCTAAAAATCATGTAAGTGGCACAGTTAACAAAATTCTATTGGATAGTATCTATTTGTCTGTCCGTCTTTCTACTCACCTACCTATTTTCTCTTTTTCTTTCCATTACCCTCCCACTCTTTTGTAAAATAATAAAAAAAAAACATTACTACTATAGACTGCAGTGATGTCCCAAACCAAGGAATTTTATGAAATTCCAAAGAGCTGACATAGCATTGTTAAGTATGTAAATTCTGAAAATCAGATTCACAGAAAAAAATATAGAATTTTCAACTATCACAGTATACTAAAAGATAAAACAAAAAGATTGTTCCAGTCAACACTTATGTGACTCTTAGTGAGCCTGTCTTTGTTTTCATTTCCATAAAATGCCTATCTTTTTTTATAAAATGAAGTCATTGTCTAGATCAGCTCTTCTCGGATCTGAAATGTTGCAACTCTGTGTAATTAGTCTTAGCACCTATGACACAGTGTTCATGAAGTGGGTCTTCTTAAATTCAAGAGCTGGTTTTTATAGATCTAATTCATGCTGAGTAACAAAAGCACCAAGCAGGAATCTGTTGTTAAAAGATCCAGGGGCTGGGGAGTAGATTGAGGCTTATGTTAAAATCTTTCAAGAAAAGGAATGGGCTGCTTTCTGGAAACAGATAATGCAGTTCCTTGATAGTGGTATGATCTGTAGCCAAGACAAGAGCTAAGGAATACCTTCATCCCAGTATCCCTCTCAATCCTACCACCACTCTGAGTCAGCATTGCATCACCTAAGCTGACCCTATCACTGGAAGGTAAAGTCTGAGTAGCTGAGCCAGCTGCCTCATTAAGCCCAACAGTTTTGCACTGAAGAAATTAATCTACTCTATTGTCAGGAAGCCATCATGACTCTCTGCTAGCATCCTGGGAATGTTCCCACTTTTCTAATGAGAGAAAAAGGGCCTGCTCTCCCTTTCACACCTTAGCTGGGATGTAGCTATAATGTCTGAGGCATTTATCTTCTTTTGCTAACCACCATCTAAATCATCTTTTATATTTGAAGAATTTTCTACCAACAAGAGCCTTCTGTCCCCTACAGAAATTAAACATATCCACCACTTTCCCAGACATTCTTATAACTAGGGCAACCAGACATGTGCAATCAGACCTATCAACCTTGGACTTCAACCAAGCCCATCAATCTTGGACTTCAATGAGAAGTTCATCATGGCTGCCTAAACATGAGCTGACCAAGGACAATACCAGTAGATATGCTAAAGTGGTTGGGGGAAAACCCAAAGAACTGCAGGTAACTAAGGAGTACTGAGAACAGGAGAAATAATAGTCTTCCTCAGGAAAGAGCATACCAACTGGTTATCCAATACCAAATGGTCAGCCCTGAAAACATACATACAAATAACAGTATACAGACTGTCAAAGTTATATTTAGGAATATGTATATATTTTTATATAGGAATGTAACAATAACAATTAATTTTTTAAAAAGCCATGAATTTGAAAGACAAAGAAAGGGCATATGGGAAGATTCTGGAGAGAGGAAAGGAAAAGAGAGAAATTATATAATTATAATCTCAAAAATAAGAGAAAAGTTGTTTTTGTTTGTTTGTTTAGAGAAGCTAATCACTAAAAATACAACAGGCAACACATCTGGCAGAAGTGCCCGTGCAGACCAGAAGCATCAGATCCCCCGGGGGCTGGAATAAGAGGTGGTTGTAAGCCACCAGATGTGGATGCCTGGAATCAGACTCTGTTCCTCTTAACTGACATACCATCTCTTAAGCACCCAATAAAAACATTTTTTATAATTAAAACATGGGCTTTACACCAAAAATAAAACCTTATGTCTTCCTTTCTCTAAAGAAAGTGTTACTTAGCCAGGTGGTGGTGGCACAAGCCTTTAATCCCAGCACTCGGGAGGCAGAGCCAAGTGGATCTCTGTGAGTTCAAGGCCAGCCTGGGCTACAGAGCAAGATACAGGACAGGCACCAAAGCTACACAGAGAAACCCTATCATGAAAAAAACAGAAAGAAAGAAAGAAAGAAAGAAAGAAAGAAAGAAAGAAAGAAAGAAAGAAAGAAAGAAAGAAAGAAAGAAAGTTACTTGCCACAGAAGGATTTAATGAACAGGAAACCTTCAAGGAGGCTCAGCAGGCTTTGCCACCTTGCTGTGTATGGGTAGAATCACAGCTTATGAGAAATACTATAGCTAAGAACAGAGAATGTATTATCCACAAAGGGTGTGTCAAGATTTAAAATGTCTAATAGAAACTGTTAACAAGTAATTTGAAGAGAGTGTGTCACAAATATATATATGAGATTTATCTAAAGTTGTAATATTTTAATAAAAATTATAAAGCTGAATTTACTATAAAAACTTACTATTTTAGCAAATGTTATTTTCCATCTAAATATAAATATAAACAATTCATTATTTGAATAATTAGAAAATGCTTTGTGATTTGTCTTTAACTTGTGCGTCTGTGATGTGTGTGTGTGTGTGTGTGTGTGTGTGTGTGTATGTATGTGTGTGTGCATATGTGCATATGGGTGTCAGGTGTCTTCTTTAGTTGCTCCCCCACTTAGTTGTTGAGAAAGGGTCTCTCGTTGAACCTGGAGCTCGCTGACTCAGGAGGGCTAACTGGCCACTGAGTTCTAGAAATAATCCTTCCCAGTTCTTGGATTACAAATACACATCATTGGCCCTGTGATGGTGGTGCACACCTTTAATCCCAGCACTTGGGAGGCAGAGGCAGATGAAGCTCTGTGAGTTTGAGGCCAGCCTGGTCTACAGAGCTAGCTCCAGGACAGCCAGGGCTGTTACACAGAGAAACCCTGTCTCAAACACACACACACACACACACACACACACACACACACACACACACTATTGCACCCAGATCTTTTATGTGAGTGCTGGCAATATAAACTTAGGTTTTCATTCTTCTGATATACACACTTTATCCACTGAGCCATCTCCTCCTAACCCCAGGTTGATTTTCTTTCAATATAGAATAAATGCATAAGTTTCTGATTATGTAAATTATCCTTAAATTGTATGTTTTAGTTTGTGCCTTCAAGGCATAGTCTCAGATTATCAACAACAACAAAAAAGTCAGATAATTTATCCACCTGCTGCTTGCTGGCACTTGGATGACCTTGTTAATAATTTTTAGAATTGGAATATTAAAACAACCTCTCAGCCAAATTGAGAAAAGTATATGTCAAAGTTTTATTTTGAATTCTCTGTAGGAGAAAAAGGCAGCCAATTCGAAGATGTTCCTTCTGTTAGCTATATTTATAGAAAAGCAAAAATTGACAGTTTATTTAAAAAGTTCCAAATTTTGGATATCGAAAGAACACTCATGATTTCTGAGCCTTGGAACTGAGCAGAAAAGGTTGGCAGGACAAAAAGGTTGGTTCTTCTGGGACATTATCTTATAAACAAACATCAGTCAGGCACATATTGTCCTGAAACAGGTCTTCTGTCCAGTAAAAACGAAAATGATTTCTGCCTGATACATTAGGTCATTACAGACATTCTACTGTCATAGAAGAACATCAACCAGCTTAGTGCTGACATTATGCCATTGATGAAAATACTTTGGAAGTCTCTGTAACTCTTAACCTAGCTGGATCTTCATTAACTGTTAAAAGTCATTCATGTGTTATTTCATGTTTATAAATGTAACATGTTTTTAAAATCTATACATTATCATGATACAATATAAAACACATCGAGTGGCATTAGAGGCTACAAAGGCCAAATTCAGCTAGGAAGGTAGTCAGGCATGCATAAGTTTGCAGAAAGATTTCCCAACCTTCTTCAAGTGTACCAGAATCCAAAAGAGAGTTACACATTCTTGTAGCCAGAAGTTTTCCTGTGTCCTGCAGCCACTCGGTCCCAAGTAAACACACGGAGGCTTATAATAATTACAAACTGTTTGGCCTATGGCTCAGGTTCTAGAACCCTTTCTTAAGTTTTCCCAGGTTTTATGTGGAAATTCGTGCCCCATGTTGGGCACCATATAAAACAATAAATCCATGACCAGAGCAAATACCACTACACATGCTCTCTTCAGGGAACTTCAGACACACAGGCCAGTAGAATAAAATAGACTAACACAGCTGCAGCCATGCAATTGTTTACTAAAATGCCAAATATATACACTGGAAAAGAAAACAGCTTTTTCATCGAATGGTGCTGGAAAAATTGCATATCCACATGTAAAAGAGTGAAACTAGATCCCCATCACCAACTGTGTACAAAATCGATCAAATATTGTAATGTAAGATCTAAAATTTAGAAAATATTAGAGGAAAAGCAGAACAAATACTTCAAGATATAGGCACATGTAAGGACTTTCTGGATAGGACTCTAGTTGCTTGGGAATAAGTTGCTTGGCTCCATTAACAAACTGGACCTCATAAAATTACAAAAGCTTCTGTACAGCAAACAAAATAAACAAGTGAAGAGACAACCTATAGAATGGCTGAAAGTCCTTGCTGGCTGTATATCTAACTGAAGATTAATAGCTAGAATGTACAAAATCAAAACACAAAACAAGAAGTCAAACAACCAAATAAATCATGAACTGTAGGCGGTCTTTTCTGTCCTGCCAGCCAATTCCCAAAATAACCACACAGAGACTTAACATTAATTATAAATGCTCAGCTGATAGTGTAAGCTTGTTTTTAGCTGGCTCTTGTAACTTAAATTATTCCATGTCTATTAATCTATGTGCTGCCCCAAGGCTCATTTACCTCATATACATACTTCCTATCCTGCTCGCTCTGTGTCACATGGTGTCTCCTCAAGACTCCTCAGACTCTGCTGTTCTCCTTCCCAGCATTCTCTCTGCCCACCCCCCAATCCTGCCTAGCCATCAGCCAACCAGCTTTTTATTAACAATGAGAGCAACACATCTTCACAGTGTACAGGATTATTCCACAGCAATGAAATGGCTAGGAAGTAAACAGATTGTTCTCTAATGAATGATACATGGAAGGCCAATAATCATGTGAAAAAGGCCAACGTCTCTAGTCCTCAGAGAGATGCAAATTAAAAGTACATTGTGTTTCCATCTCACCCCAGTCAGAATGGCAGTCATTAAGAAAATAAATGCTAGCCTGGGCTCCCAATACTCTGGAGGCAGAGGCAGGCAGATCTCTGAGTTTGAGGCCATTCTGGTCTACAAGAAAGCAAATGCCGGTGAGGATGCAGACAGAATGGAGCCTTTACCCAGGGCTGGTGAGAATTTTAACTAACCCAGCTACAGTGGAAGTTAATATGGGGGTTCCTCAGAAGACTAAAAACACATCTACCATATGACCCAGTAATAGCATACCTGAGTTTCTCCAAATCACTCCAAGTCAATATACCACAAAGACACCTCCTGTGACTCTCAGCTGCTTATTTGTGGTGACAACCTGGTGCCCAGCAACAGAGGAGTATACAGAAAGCAGGGTGGAGATACACAATAGAATTTTTTATGCCTATAAAGAATGAAGTTATTGGAAGGGAGAAATGATATAATATTATAATCTCAAAAATAAAAGGGGAAAATGACCAAGATATGTCATTTATAGGAAAGCAGAGGCAGCTGGAGATGATCACAGTAAGTCAGTCCCAGGAAGACAAATGTGCTTTGTCTCACATGTGGTCCCTTGACTCTATATAGACACATAAACCTGTGTGTGTTTTTATGACATGAATTAAAAGCAAACTTGTATGGGGGAACAAAGGGGACCAACTAGAGGGCAAGGAAGGAAGGAAGGAAGGAAGGGGGGAGGGAGAATGTGCTCAATGCGCAATATATGCTTGTATGAAATGTCCTTCCACACGCAGCATCATATACAATGAATATATGTGTTGATTTTTCTAAAAAAAAAAAATAAAAAATGTGTTTCCAGACCTTGTTTGGGACAGTTTTCTTTCTCAGTTGCCATTTCAAATTTTGAAAATATGTATGCCATCTACCACCACGTGACAGAAAAAACTGTAGAAATGCAGTCTATCACGGGACTAAACTGGGAGAGGAGTATCAGGAGGAGAACATGCCAGCGCATTACTAGAATTGGGCACTTAGAAAATTTTCTTCTGCCAATAAAGAGGAGACTTTATCCACAGTGTACATGTTTCATAGTCTATATCCCCGTTGCTAAAACTCAAGCCAGAGAGGGAAAGTGAACTTCGAAAAGCCTCGTCATTGTCGAGATGAAAAGAAAGCAAAGCCCACTCGGTGTGGCTTGTGGGAAAAGCAGGTACAGGAAGAAACAGAAGTGTCCCAAAAAGGGTAAGCAGGATGTCCTAGGGGCAGGGCTGAGGCACCCACTGGCACCTCTCTGCATGGCTCTCTGTAGCCCTTCACTTACCTATGTGACACCCATGACAAAAACCTTAATATGAGCAGCCAAAACAGATGGACTGTCAGATAGAACCCTGAACCCTAAAGAGGTCATCTTGAGTCTAATATCAGCTTGGTTCCCTCAGCTGTGACCTGTAAAGCCAGCAACAAGGATAGTCCCATCCCTGTGTGAAGCAGACAGTCAGAAGAAAGCACAGAAGAGACCGGTACCCAAAATAGTGGTGTCCTGGCATACCCAGGCTGGCCTTACAGAGCACCACAGACAGGGGGCTTAAGCAACAATATTCATTTTCTCACAGGGTGTCATTATAGTTGGTTCTGAAGAGGGCCATCTTCCTGGCTCACAGATGACGTCACAGCACACCTCCACATGTTTTTCCCCAGTGCATATGCATGTACACGATACATTTCTCCTCATTTGTTTCTATTTTACAAAGCCACCACCCCAAGTCCTGGCAGATGACAGCCCTATATTTATGACCTTGATTACCCTTAATAACTCTCTGCAACTCCTGTCTCCAAATACAGTCATACTGAGGGCTAGAACTTCAAAGATAAATTTGAGTAGAACACTGTCCATTCAACGGCAGGTGTCTCAATGGCAGGTGCATTCATTTATTTCCTGTATCTGTGATAAAATACCCTGACAAAAGCACTTGGGGTTTATTTTAGCACACAGTTCAAAGCATACCATTATGGCAAGGAAGTTTAGCCATCAGGAACTTGAAGCGACTGGCCACATTGTATCCCCAAGTGAGAAGAAAAGAGCAATGAATACATGCATGTTATTCAGTTACCTTTCTTCATTTATACAAGTCCAGGCCCCCAGGCAGGGAATGGTGCCACCCACAGTAGACAGGTCTTTCCACGTCAATTAGCATATCAAGATAATTCCTGTCAAATATTCCCAGAGGCCTATCTCCCAGGCAATTCTGGATCATTTCTAGTTGACAATTAACACTAAAGATCGAAGTGGGTGTCTATTGCAAGCCAAAGGGGTCACTGTGGGGATGTAGAAACTCTCCCTTCTGTCTTCCAATCTCTGTTTCATGCTGCAAGGTTTTTATTCATTCATCCATCAATCAACCAGACACTGCACATGGGACAAAAATGAACGAGATACAACCTCTGTCCTTAATGGGTGCCCTCAGCTGAAAGAGGAGGGAGAAGGGAACGAATAAAGAAACAGTGCAACAGTGCATCAAGAGGCCACCTATGCAGCATTTCCTGGGTTCGTGGGACAAAAGACCACCAAATATGCCAGGGACCAGAGACATGCCTCAGAGGCTCAGAGGCCATTCTTCATATGAGTTAAGACCACGTTCCCACTCCACATTCTTTAGTGATTTTGATGATTCTGTGTTGTCAGAAGTTTTGCTTTTCTTTTGCTTTTTCTTTCTTTTTTTTTCTTTTTTTTTTTTTTTAAGGAAAATTGAAGCCCTTCTTCACCCTGTTAACATGGGATGTATTCTATGTGACTCTTTAAGGAGGAGCATGTGTAAATCTCACTGATCTCTGTGAGCAAGTTAACTACTTTAGGTCATGGAACATGTCTCTTCTCTGTAATCCCAAACATGCCTACACCTAAAATTTCTCTTAAGCCAATTCCCTACTCAATCCATTAGCTCTTGACAGAAAATCAAGCTGCCACCTTGTCTTTATCCCCAAGACTCTCAGATTGAGAGGTGCATGGACAATCTGAGCAGAAGAAAAAAAGAAGTTTAATTTAATTACCAGGTTAGAATTTGAGGGAAACGTGAGCAATACTTAAAGACTTAAAATAATATTTTATTTTAATCCAATTTTTAAAACCTGAATTAATTTTGGGTCTATGAGATGGTTCAGTGGGTAAACATGCTTGCTGTCAAGACTGATGACCTGAGTTCGAACTCCAGACTCCACTGTGGAAAGAGAGAACAGACTCCCGAGTGTCCTCCTCTGACCTGCACACTCACACTGTGGCAGTGAGAGCTTACATTAGTTCCCTCTTATGGCACTTGTCATTTTTCCCAATGAGACAAACAAACCCAGTTCATCCTCTTGGTTTTGTGTGCCAGGGTAAGAGTCGTCAGAACAGGTCACAGGGAAACTCTTTCCTCCTGGGGTGGCTCCGCAAAGCCACTGTTTTCAGCTCAACACAAGACAGATCAGCTCAAGCTGTACAAAGTCCCATAATGGCAATGTCACAAAAACTAGGCATTTCTGAGAATGCCAGCAGGAGCTTGGCTCAAGCATATCATTTGTAAAGAAGGGATTGGCTAAGTCAACAAATGGTGTCTACAACACTTAGTTGAACAGAGAAAATTTAGCTCGTTGAATCCTTCTGTAAGTAATTATGTTTTCCAAATATTTGTAAGCACTCCAGAGAACTATGTATTCATAAATCATTGATAAGTTAATTGGGAAGCATTCTTATGTATTCATCAAATGAGGATCCCTATGGGCTCCTGCTAAGCAGAGCTTTGCTATCCTGGGCAGATTGCTGTATTTATTTAAAAGTAACAAACACTGTACCTCTTTTCTTAACAAGCTGAAGTTTCTTCCCCTGGATTAGTAATGTGTGTGTGTGTGTGTGTGTGTGTGTGTGTGTGTGTGTGTGTGTGTAAACATATATATGTTGTTGTATGCATATATACGTGTAAATATTTTAAATTTTGATTTCATTGTCTGACCCCCTGTTGCCTCTCCCCTGCAATTTTACCAGAGTGGAGACAGTGGGGGCCCCTCCCAGCTAACAGAGCCAGGTAACCCTTATTTCACCTTAAAGGTTAAACTCCATCATCCAAGACCCTGCTGTTCCTTCTAGAAGGCTTCATCATGTAGGATCCATGTTAAGTGTGAGCAGTTGAAGGAAGAAATAAGCTAGTGGACCCTTGGCGATGACACTCATCTCAGTCCCTGCTTCACACTAGCCACATCTTTCCCTGGTCATGTCTGAGAGAGGGTAGATAAGGGAGTGTTTCTTTTTTACGTTCGGTATTCTTACTAATTTCACTTTTGTTCTCTGGCATGTCGTGAGCAAATCATTTATGAGTGACATCATTGTTTTGGAAAACTCACTGGCAACAACCAAGCACACCATGCTCTTTCCAATTTCTAAAATGTTCATTTTTCTTCCTCCAAGTCCTTGAAAAGGTGGCTGTGAATATTTTGTTATAGAAATAGTCATAGTAAGAATAAAATCTTGGGAAAGTTGCAGACCTGGTTCAGGTTAATGAACACAATGATTATATTACTCTTTTCATTGGTGGAATTGATTAAACGGGTGTTTAAAGAGTTTTAAAGAAACATGACTCCGTGTCTATCAATAACAATTTCACTAATATAAAATGGCACATGTTCCCTACAATGTGGCATTATACACTTTCCAGATTACACGGGCAGAAGGTACTAGAAGGTGCCGCCGGGTTCTCAATTTACTGCCCTGTGGTTTCTATTTGCTTAGGGCTGCACCACAATAGGGAGATGTAATGAAGAGGTTAATGTTCACGCTGCTTTGAGTGTGCATATTTTA
>CABHPP010149098.1:0-66167 GCA_902168425.1 Peromyscus attwateri | reverse complement strand
CAGCAGGATAAGGAAAGAATGCTAAATGCCACGCTCTGTCTTCAGCTGAAGAATGGGGCTACAGGAAATCGATCCAGGAACTAGTCGACGCTCTAGGCAGACAGATTTCAGCCCTGAGGAAGGGAGACCTTTTCAACTGCTGCTACCAAAAGATGAGATAGGGTATTTCTCGACTGTTCAATTCCGTGTCACTGGTGGTAACCAAGGAAATGCAAGCTAGGCACATTCCCAGGCTGAGGATGCAGGAATTCCTGCATGGCAGGGCAGATGGGTTCTGAAATCTCTCCCTGCTTGAAGCTCCTGTATATCTGGATTTTGCCCTTGCTGAATGAGAGCGCAGGAGCCAGAACCCTCCTAGACAGATAACTGCCACCCTCTAGTGCCTGGAAACTGAGGCTCTGACTAGCCAACAGCTAAAATACCACGGGCTAAGCCTTCCATTGTCTGGTTCTATGCCTAGCTATTGCTTGCATGCAATCCCATGCACTGGTTCTTTTTTTGTAGGGAGTAAGAAGGGAGCAGATCACCTGAGGTTTATTTCGCCGAGCTCTGTTAAGTAGAAAGTTTTCATATAAGCAAGCCGCTGAACTGCCGGGAGAATCTGTGCCCTCAAATAGTAATGAGATCTATCGCTCCCCTTTTACAAAGGCATCTTCCCTGAGTGCTAAGTAAACGATCTCCATTTGCAGTGTCAATATCAGCACAGGCCTTCCCTGCCTCTCAAGCAGCCCAAACAGATTGCAATTGGCTGCCAGACCCGGGTCCTGCGCTCAGCGAGAGCTGTCAATGGGCATGTCAATAAGATACCGGGACTATTGATCAGCATAGGCATTTAGGGGTCATGGGTCGATGAGAACTCATGCCAAGAGATGTAGAAAATGATAGCTTTCAGATAAAGGCAGCAAAGTGAGCTTCCCAGAGGAGAAATAATATAGCTCAATTTCCCCTGTCCTGCTGCTTGTCAATTTCCCTTGGTTTTCTTGGAGAGGGGAGGAGTGGGCAAGGGAGAGACAAGGAGGGAGGGAGGGAGGGAGGCAGGGAGGTGGGGGGATGCAAGCAAGCAACTCAAGTGTTTGACTGAAAACACTTCAAGGAATGAAAAATCAACAGCCACCATGGAGCCATGCATCATCCCCCATGCCACTATCTGCATCAAAAGAACAAGGAATAAGAGCCAGGAAAGCAGAATTACTCCAAGAGGTTGGTTCAGAGGATGATGATGAAGAACATGATGCAGAAATGGCTTTTGATGGAGTCTCAAAAACCAGTTCAATAGTTGTTGTCTGGTCCCAGCTACAGGATGTTCAGCTAGATGGGATAGATTTTTTTTCTTCCCAGTGAGTCTTTTGCTACCCCAAGATGATTTGAGGGAGGGGACAGGCGGGGTGCCCTTTGAAGCAATGGGACTTGTGTCCATCACTGAAATAAAACCTGTGAGATGGCTGAATTCTGGTTCCCCTGCCTCCTCACTACAAATTCACACTGTGCCTCTGTGACTTCTGAATGTGACTACATTTGGAGATGGGACCTTTGGAAAAAAAAATGATTAGGTTGAAGTGAGGCCATGAGGTCAGGACATGATCCACACATGACTGACGTCTTTAAAAGAAGGGAATTTGGACACACAGGAGAGAACTAAGAGGTATGCAGAGAGAGAGGACCAAGAAAGGATACACAGAGAAGGTGCCTGTGTGCTAGCCAAGGGGTGGCCTCAGGAGAATCAAAGGTGCTGAAGCCTTGATCTTAGCTTTGGAGTCCTCAACTAATCTTCTGTTTTGTGAGTCACCTGTCTATAGGAGTTTCCTATGGTCGCCCCAGGAAATTAATGCATTGTGTTGAAGGCATCATCTACATGGGTATGGGGAGTGGCAGATGGGATGGTAATTATTTTGGCCATTCTGTGCCCCAGAATTTTGAATATTTTCATACTATGAAAATTGTCATTTCAAATTTTCATGAGCTGACTCAATGCAAACTAAATAACTCAATTTTCTGATCACTGATTTGTATGGAAATACCCATTGTCACAAGCACATTTTAAAACCTTTTTTTTTTTTTGCTCCCCACCCATCCTAGGTTTGAGAGATAACTCTAGTCACAGGAAAATCAATAGTCATGTCTGAAGTTATAGTCAATAAAGTGGCAAAAAGTCAGTTTAAAGTCTGTGACTGAAAAGCCTGATACAAACCCTACAACCTCTCCCGGGATGCAGCCATGCACAATGGGAACTCGGGTGCACTGGGCCCTGATTTTGTGCATCTCTTCCTGTCTGAGCGGAGCTCCATGGTGACCTCATATGTTACGCTGAGGATTTTCTCACCCTCTTGATTCAGATTCACTTTCCAGCTTAACCCCCAGACAGTGAGATATCTCCAAGTCCTGCCAGTCAGCCCCGGCATTTCAATTAAACTCCGAAAGATGCTTAAAGTGGGAATTCAGCATCCACGTCTACATTCTAGGTGATGTCACAGGGACAATGAGGGGGACACATTTCAACTGGGGTAGAGCCGTGTCCCACTTCATACTCGGTGATCGATCCTCACTGTGCCAAAGTTCATTGATTCATTTGAAAAGGTAAGTTCTGGCGATACACGTTTTATTGTGCTTGATTCTGAAAATGTCATTAAAAAGACAACAAGCAGACCACCACCAACAAAACCTTTAGCAAACCCTGGAAGAAAACTGGAGGAGCGGTTGAGCTGACAAGGAACATTGGTAAAGTTCTGGAAGCCGGAAAACAAATAGATAACAACAAATGGCGTGTATGATACAAGGAAAAGCTGGACTCTACGCTGGCAGAGAAGAGATGCCCCAAGAATGAGGATGCTTCACCTGTAGCCCTAAAGGCTCAGGAATCGAAAAACCAGACATCTGCTGAGCAGGGGTACAGGGCCGAGGTGAAAGAAAGAGGATTGGTCAGGTCTTTAAAATCAGGACCCACAGATGCCCTCTTCTACCCAGACTACCTGGCGGCACCTTCTTTGCTGCCATAGGAGTCTGAAGGGTCACAGCGCAGTGTGTTTCTCGAAGTGTCACTCTGGGGTCAACAGTGTCAGAGATGCAAATCCCTGGGCCCCACCAACGAAAACTGAATCAGAAACTTCGAGACGGGGTCAGCAGCTCAGATGTCAACCATTCCTCTTTATGATTTCATTGCAGGCTGACGTCTGATTGGGACAGTAGCAGGAACCGAACCCACGGTGAGGCAGCTGTGGAAGAGAGGTGATGGGCAGCACTGGAGAGGAGTGTTTCATCAGCTCCCCAAATCAGCAGTGGTCATTTCTACTTTTAGGGTTCATCTAGTTGTTCTCCAGTTCCCTTCTGAGAATGGTCATAAACCAAGATAGCCACTCCCTAGACCAACGGTTTTCAACCTTCCTAGTGCTGCGACCCTTCAATACAGTTCCTCATGTTGTGGCGACCCCCAACCGTAAAATTATTTTGCTGCTACTCCATACTGTAATTTTGCTACTGTTGTGAATCTTAATGTAAATATCTGATATGCGGGACATCTGATATGGGACCCTTTGCCGGGGGAGGGGTTGGAAAACCACTGCCCTAGACATTGAGATAAATTTCCAGTTCTCACCAAGTCAGCAACCAGCTCACACTGTTACACCTTTCCCTACAAACACACACACACACACACACACACACACACACACACACACACACGATCACACACATGCAAACATACACACACACACACACACACACACACACACACCCTGCAGACATGAGAAACTCTGGCTCTCACTGTTCCACTCACACTGGAAATCATGAGAGGCTGTGGAAGACGGCCCCTCTCTCCCAGGAAGTGTGTCTGCACAAATTAGGACCGTGCCAAAGAGCTGTTGGTGTGAGGAGTAAAAAAAAAACGTAGGTGTGGACTGAGTGTGCCTGGAAATACGAGAGCAAAATAAAGAATTAAATATATGAAATACTTTACAAGGGAGCCTTCTGAAAAATTAATTGAGGAGTGTGAGACTTAATTAAAAAACCCTTTTCAGAAAGGATGAGCTGGAAAATGGTATTTTCAATGCCACGAAGAAGGTTAAGAGAAGTGGCCGGTGACGGGAATGAGGGGATATATGAACAACAGAGGGAGAAAAACTGAAGCCATAATGGAGATGTGACATAAAATCATGTCAACTGTCGCGTGGGATGGGAAGCGGTGCAAACCCACATCTGCACAAACGGTGGGATACAAGCTGGTGCAACTCCTGTGGAAAATACTTTGGCACCAGACACACAGAAGTACAGTGAACGTGTGAGCTCCATTTTAGCCAGGGCCTCTTGTCATCCACCGTAGAAAAGCCAGGCACACACGTGAGGCGATAATGGCGGCATTCTCCCTCCTTGGGAAAACCCGGGCAGCCCGAACGCCTGTCAGCAGGGCAATGAGTAAATAACCCGAGGAACAGTCACCTTGAATAGACAGCGGTGGGGAAAAGCTAAGTACGGATGGAATTCTAACGTGAGCAGCTTTCAAACACATAGAAATTTTTAAGTACTTATTTTAAAGAAAATATTACAGTGTTAGCCCATTTATATCAAGGTCAAAATCAAGCAATACTAAGGATGTTATTGCGGATACACACCAGACACTTTAAAAGTATAAAAACAATTTAAACATAATTAAAGTTGTGATCGTTTCTAGGAAGAGGGAGAATGGGGTATGTTGGGAAACTCCTTTTAGAGTGCTTGTGAGTCATTGGTATCCTGTTTTGTGATCACGGCAGGGACTGCCTAAGGGAAGATGTTTTTATTGTATTCAAACTATACGTATATGTTTTTCATAAGTTTACACACAGGTATGCTGTGCTTTACAATAAAAACCACACATGACGAATTTCTGCTATTAAAAAATGTGAAAGGTATCAGATGGAATGCAACAGAACCCTTGGAAAACCTGAAGTGAGACGTGGTAACTCTTCCTGTAACAGAGAGTGCCTCAAACGGAAGTGGCTTAAACTCATCAACCAGAGGAATTGTTATTCTTTTTAGTTTGAACTTTCAAGTTTCAAGCTGAATTTTAAAACTGACCTAGTAATGTAGTGGCCATTAAAAATATACTTGGAATAACAACAAAGCAAGGTTAAAAATGTGAAAAATGAAAAAAAAAAAAAAAGCCCTCAATAGCATAACCTAAGACAAAGCTGGTAGCGAAGTGCTCAAGAAAATAAAATCTATCCATAAAAACATCAAGGGATCAAAACTAGCACCACACGCTAGGCACTTCACCATCATCATCATCATCATCATCATCATCATTATTGTTATTATTATTATTATTATTATTAATGGTTTTGGTTTTTTCGAGACAGGATTTCTCTATGTAGCCTTGGCTGTCCTGGAACTCACTCTATAGATCAGGCTGGTCTTGAACTCACAGAGATCCACCTGCCTCTGCTGGGATTAAAGGCCCATGCTAAGCACTTTAAACAAAGCATAGGTAACAATGCACTCTACAAAGACTAAAAGCAACAACTGACAAAGATTAGAGAAAGAGACATAGCAAATAAAGTTGAAGGCTTTATTAGGTTTTTACCACAAACAAACCAAGGAGACAAATGGCATGAACGGAAACTCAGTGGATCCCAACAATGGAGATCGTAAGGCTCAGCACTCACAGAACTCCACAGCAAATGAGCAGCTGAACCATTGTGTCGAGCACAGCATGTTTATAAATCTAAATTGTGTATTGAACCATAAAGTAAACCTAACAAATTTCAAACTTTTCATATTATATTAGTGAAATTTTAAAGTGACAACACGTTAAATATTTTTTGCAGGGCGGTGGTGGCACACACTTTTAATCCCAGCACTTGGGAGGCAGAGGCAAGCAAATCTCTGAGTTCGAAGCCAGCCTGCTCTGCAAAGCAAATTCCAGAATAGCCAGAACTGTTACATAGAGAAACCCTGTCTCAAGAAAAAAAAGAAAAAAGGCCAAAAGGAATTTTTATTTTTAAATCAGTAGCAGTGTAAAGAAGTGGGAATGACTCCCCCTCCCCCCCAGGACTGACAAAAGTCATGTGCTGGTATATCCTGGCATTCAGTGCTTACATCCCCCTGCTGCAGCTGCTATGCCCCAAAGAAAGGCTGAAGGAGATGCTAGCCACAGGGAAGATCTGCAAGGTTGTCCAATAAACCTGCTCCTCCACAGCCAGAGCCCAAGGTTCCTGCAAAGCAGGGAGAGAGGTACCTGTGCTGGCTACCTTGATACCAACTTAACACAAGCTAGAGTCCTCAGAGGGGAGGGAGCATCAGTTGAGAAAATGCCTCAGTGAGACCCCTCAGACCTGTAGGTTATTTTCTTAATTAGCGATCGATGTGGGAGGACCCAGCCCTTTGTGCCATGCCTGAGCAGGTGGTCCTGGGTTCTATAAGAGAGTAGGCTGAGCAAGCCATGAGGAGCAAGCCAGTAAGCAGCACCTCTCCATGGCCTCTGCATCAGCTCCTGCTTCCAGGTTCCTGCTCTGTTTTGAGTTCCTGTCCTGACTTTTTTCAGTGATGGAGAGTGGTAACTGCCATTTTTATTTCAAATAAACACTTTTCTCCCCAACTTGCTTTTGGCCATGCTTTATCATCTCAGTAATAGTCACCCGAACTAAGTACCCAAGGGGAAGTGGGGGAAGCCGGGGCTGGAAGGATGTGAACGATCCTGTAGAAAATGAAGATGTCAAAGCAGATCAGGTACAGAAAACTCGGGCTGCTTGAGATGCCGAGTGAACTGTGCGTGTTAGACGACTGTGTACTTCTGGCGACCATACAGTTTGAAATGCTATCTTTTAGTAAGTCTTATATAAATGCAGAAATTTGTTTCCCTTTTTAAAAATGTGCCGTTAGCACACAGTACACTTCATTGTTTTGAAGAGAAGGGACATGCATCGTTAACAAAATGTCTCCCAAGTTGGATCGATGAGGGGGAATCATCTTTCCCTGCTGACTTTGAAAGACCCCTCTTGGCTCCCAGAAGGGACTCCTGATGCTGACACCCAAGGCCACCAGGGCACAAAATGCCTTGTGGTGTGAGAACACTCTAAGCTCATGTGCATACCCTCCTGCCCTCTGCTATCAGCATAGACTTAACTCCCTTCTAACCAGAGACCTGCTGGACTCCGGCTCCCTAACACCAGTTTTGCCGGTGTGTTGGCCCCTCTGGACTTCATAGTTGACATCGTTGAGTGTTCCTCAAAAGAGCAGTGGTTCCTTTTAAAGACTGTGGCTCTTCAGACTGACAATTCTGCCATTTTTATTTCATGTCCTGGAAGCCGGGGTCAGCTTGTGAAAAGTGGTTGAACAGCATCCTCAATGTGAAATGTCAGCCTCACTCTGAACTTCCCTGTTTCAAAGCATCAAATGAAGACTCCATTGGGTTTTACGGTGGCCTCTGATCTTGGTGATCTGTACAAAAGAGAGTTTAGAAGCTCTTGTGTATAGTTAATGATTGTCTGCCCATGCCCTGCCTCAAATACCATTATCATTTATGAAGTATAATAAAGATGGATACAGTTTGGCTTGGAAAAAATTGTATCAATAATAAGCCAACTGCTTGTAATCTCAGCACTTGGGAGGCAGATGCAGATGGCTTCTCCATATTCAGATGATCTAAGGCCTGATCCACAGGAGGGAATTCATACATGGTGCTATAAACTTGGTCAAAAGCCCGTAGTGGGGGAGGCCATAGTCCCACAGAAGAAACAACTAACCTTATATTGCTAAACAGTCATGTTATCAAACTGTCTTCTAAGTAATCATGTTTATGACCACAGACCTGGGCTGCTCTCAATTATGGTCAAGATCAGAGAAGTTGCCTTTTGCAATGGGCAGCAGTTAATACAGAGACTCCAAACTGGTCAAGGTACTGAGAATAAGTGACCACAAGCATCAGCGCTAAATGGGACATTTTTATTGCAATCCCTCTTATTCCTGTCAAAGCTCAGGGACTATTATGGAACAGGAGGAAGAAAGAATGTAAGAGCTATAAAATGGGCAAGAATACTGCTGTCTTCTGGACATCACAGGTCATTGTACTTAGGAACACAGCAATTGTTTTTTGCCTGCACAAGATCAAGCTGCTCAAAATTCCAGCATGGGTAGGGGGAGTTCATCAAGCCCCACCCTTAGCTGCTGTAGTTGATAGTTGCTGGAGGAAGGACAGGAATTTTTCTTTGGGGGTATGGCCAGGCTCCAGAAGATAACCCCACACCCATTTACAGGCAGCATTAATAAGATGCACGGGGATATAAAAACATGAAAAATCTTTAAAAGAAGAAGCCATGAAGTTGGGAAGGGGACATATTGGGGACATCTAGCAGAGCTGGAGGGGGAGAGAGAGGTAGATATGGTCCTAATAGTCATATATAACACTCTCAAAGAATAAATTAAAACTATAGAAAACAAAGTAAAACCAATGTTTTTTCCCCCTAAATTCTGTATGTTTGGAAACTAAATAGTATACTATTAAATAATTACTGATTTAATTTTTTTGTATTGAATAAAATATTTAGAGCTAAGTAATACAGGAATTGCATGTCAACACTATAGTATTAACTAATAATATTTCGAAGGAAATTTATAAATTAGTTAGGAAATAAGAAGGATAGAAAGATGAAGAAATTAAGAAATAAAGTTAGAAATAAGGATCAGATTAATCTAAAGAAGTAAGAAAGAGAATGATAAAAATAATATTAGTCATTGGTCCATTTGTAACAAAACCCCAATAATTTGAGCAATGAATGCTTAATATAAATAGCTATAAACCATTTGAAAGAAATTATCTACTGTGGGAAAAGTAAGAGGATGCCTCAAGTTTTAAAAAGACCACCCAAGGAGGTAACAAAAACAGGAGAATTCATCCTCAGAGTTGAGATTCTGACCTCATTAGAGAGGGAAGTGCCAGTCAGTCCTTTGGACACTGGAGACATTCTCTATGTTTCTATGCACCCATTCTTGTCTCGAATGTTCAGCTCTAGTTGTCAAGCATGGAACCCAGGGTTCAGATTAGTAAGCAGGGACACAAGAGTCGCCACAAAAGCTGAGGCTGGTAAGCAGGACACTGGCCTCAGCGCTAACAGCAAGCTTGTGAATTTGATGCCCTGGGGAGTGCTGGTAACCCGACATCTGGTCCTCATGCACCCTGCTAAGCTCTCTAAGGTACTTGTGCTTATAGTCAGAATAAGGGAATTGTCTTAGGATTTCTGCTGCTGTGAAGAGACATCATGACTACAGCAACTCTTATAAAGGAAAACATTTAGTTGGGGCCGGCTTACAGTTTCAGAGGTTTAGTCCATTATCATCATGGCGGGGCATGGTGGCATGCAGGCAGACATGGTGCTGGAAAAGGAGCTGAGAATTCTACATCTTCATCCACAGTAACAGGAAGTGAACTATGTCTACACTGAGTGTAGCTTGAACATACCAGACTTCAAAGCCCACTCCCACAGTGACACACTTCTTCCAACAAGGCCACACCTACTCCAACAAAGCTGCACCTCCTAATAGTGCCACTTCCTATGAGCTTATGGGGTGTGGGGGGCAATTACATTCAAACCAACACAGGAATCAACAAAGCCAAACAAAAGAAATGCTCAGTAGAAACTTAAGCTGTTCATGATCTCAGATGAGTGTGCCATGTCAGAGTTGTAGCTGGGGACCACTGTGAGAATACACTGTTGGTACTGACAGAGGAAAGCCAACTAGTGGTCCTTCAGACTGGTACAGAGGAAAAAAAATAAAGCGCCGCCTCACATCGGTACTATGAACCAAATGCCCAGGATGGGGCTGCTTTGCTCCAGTCAAGATACAACAGACTTGGCAGCTGCCTTTGGATCCCTACCTGAATCAGCTTCTTCTCCCAAATCCATGCAACTGCAACACGGGCCAAACAGGTGAATTGAATAGGAACGTGGTAGTTATCACCCCTCCTGTTTGAGTACTTGAATGGTGGCGTAAATCTCTAAAATTTCACCCAAACGCAACGTTGCCTGTGATTTACTACCTTGATGTGAGGAGATGTTCCAGGGGGGATGAGGTTCTATTCAGCCCTGCCAAAAATGGCAGTCCTCATTGCATGGGTCCAAGAGCTAATGTGAGAATATTTCTAGTTTTCGAGAACATGGAATATAGTGATTCATTCAAGAGTTATAATGCACTGGGCAGAGCTGTGGGGGGAACTAGGCCATCTGTGATTCAACTATCGGCAAAGGCCCCTGCTATGACTGGGTCACCATAGCTCTACCTGGTCCAGTAGATCAGAGACATGTTTGGGTTCTCAAGAATTGATGTCAGGTCATACCCAGTGTTTAGTATCATCAAATGTTCTTTGTGTTTCGTCCTTCCCTGAGGTCTTAGACCCTTTTGAGTTAAAATTGGAAGAAGATTGAAAGCCTCCACTTGTGAAAATGTAGGAGTCTTTTCTCAAGTGGCCCTGTGTCCCCTTCAAGAGGCTCTGAACCTGTGCAGTGAATTTAGATCTGGTAATGAAACTATTGATTTGGGAGGTCTGGTTTTGCCAAGTTTTTCTGCCCCATACATTAAGATATACTTTGGGTGGCTGTCCATCACCAAAGAGCTCCAATGTGAAATTCGGAGGTTGAAGAGGCTGAGATTTCAATCTACATGATGGTGGAAGTTTGCCAGGTTATCCTGAGCTACAGTTCACCCCACAGTCTTTGGACTAAGCCAGTGGTCAGGAGAGCCTAGAATCTAGCAATGGCCACAACTACAAAGCAGAAGCTACCCATCAAATGCCAAGAGTCTTCTGGAAGCTGCCTGAGGTGGCTGAACATCTCACTCAAATCCAGACGAAGCAGCCACGAGCCATAGGGGAAGTGCCTGCCAAGGAGCTGTGAAATCTTGCTGGGGACGGGTCCTCCTGAGTGTCCTGCAGAACAGCTGAGTGCCACCAAAACCAGGGGAGACACACACACACTGGAAGTGAGGAAAGCCCCTTCCTCCTGCGTGTCCCTTCAGCACCCTCTACTGACAAAGCTGCTGCTGTGTCTGCTGACAAGGTACACAGAGGTCTGCAGCTGTCACCCTGGGGGGAGGGAGTGGGGGGGCGGGGGGGGGGCATAGAAGGTGGATTCTGAAGTGAGATTCGATAAAATCGAACTGCCACCCCGATCGAAGGGAAACAATAAACGAAACAGAGAAAAGCAGCAATCCCCAAGAGCATTGCTTGAGAAGATGAAAAGATGTAGAAGTTTTAGGCAAATGTAATCAGGATAATAAAAGGGGGAAGACAAATTCAAAGGAACAAAGAACAATAAAGGGACTTTATACATTTAAAATATAATCGCAAATTTAAAAAAAAAATCCCAAAAAAAGTTTCCCAGAAATTAGAACAACCAAAAAAGAAAAGAGAGACTAGGATGATGACTCAGTCAAGAAAGTGCTTGCCACATCAGAACGAAGATATGAGTGCAGATTCCCCGCCATCCACGTGCAAAGCCAGCTGTGGCAGCATATGCCACCTCAGAGCGAGGAAGGTGGAGACAGAAGGATCCTTTGGTCTTGCTGGCCACCCAGCCCAGCACAGTGGATGAGCTCGTCATCAGAGGAGAGTCTGTGGATTCTCCTTGCTTTCTCTCTCTATAGAATCTAAGCCTCCCCATGTCCCTCCCTGTGTCTGGATACCTTACACATTTAAGAAGCTGCCTGTGGATCCAGATGTTGGTCTGTGTTCATTCCTTCCCTGATGGTCTGTTGGCTTCTGGGCACTTGAATATCTTGGAGTTGGTTGTTGGGTTGTGCATTTAGCACCACAGTTGCTGAGGTGTTTTCCTGTTGTCTGTTTGCTGCCTTCTCCCTTCCCGTGCAGCCTTCTGACAGAGGTGCTTCTCCTCATACCCGCTGTTCTAAGATGTAAGTTATCAGATACGATTGGCAAGTCCTCATACTCCAGGAAGGCATGTGCTTCTGTCCTCACACTTTCTCTTATGATGTATGATGATGACTCTCCCTCCATTTTTAAAATTTCCCGCTCTGAACCTCTCAGAGAAGCTGGAAATCCTGGAGAGAAGTAAAACCGGAAGCTGGACAGGACAGGGCAGGAAGTACATTTCAAGGAAGAACAGTCACACAGTCAAAGGTTGAGAGCCTGGGACAGCGAGCATTTGGATTTAGTTAGAGCCACGTTCTGTGGGAGAAGCCAGTGGAATAAAGGCAAGGCAGTTTAGGGTGGAACATTCCAAATAACAAACAATCCCCCCCTGAAACTTATGAGGAAATATCGAACACTTTTAATAAAAGGGTGAGGGAGACACTCCTGGTACCTCAGGGGGATTCCCCTGCCAGATCAGTCCCCACCCCTTCCCCTGGTGACATAGGTCTCACTGCTAATGGCTCACACAGGAAGTCTCATTTCAAGGTGCTCTTGTGCTTTGGGAGTGGATGGCTTGTGGGCTCACTGCCAGGGAAGTCAACAACTATCTTCCTGTCTTCTGATGGAGCAACTTCCTTGGTGTAAATTATGCTCCCCGTGGGATTAGACGGAGGTTAGACTTCTGCAATCATTACCCATGTCTGTCTCCTTCCTCCAAGCTTCCCTGTGTCCTTCATTCCCTAAGAGACTTCTGAGAGTCCTCTGTCTGATAATCACTTGTACAAAACCCCCTGCTTCAGCCTCTGCATTTTGGTTATCCAACACGGGACAGGGAAGAGACTCCATGAAAGCTGTAGGCTAAGGACAAGAATCCACGGGTGGCATTTAGGATCTATGGAGCAAGGGGGCCTTTGGTTAGGAGAAGTCAGGACAGACAGAGGTAGGAAGAATCTGAAGCCAGGGAGGACACAGAAATTGAAGCAGAGAAAACAGGCAGTGGTCCTCTCTTGATGGACCCCTCTCTCCTGATATAACATGACAGATGAAAGAAAGGAAGAAGGACCACAGTAAGTCTGGGTGGCTGGAGGAAGGCAGCTCCCCATACGGACCAGATATCAGGTAGGCAGAGAAATTGCACCTGGAGAGGCATGTCCATGTAGATGTTGCACAATATCTACATCGGCCGAACAGTGCAACTTCCAGAGCATTCACATGCATCATCTGTGCTCAGCATGCTCTGTGAAAGAGTTTGATGAGTAGTCCCTGTTCATCATTCCTCCCCCATCCCATGTGGCCTTGAAGTAGCTCCTAACAGAGTAGAAAGAACACACTTTCTTGTTCATTGATTTGGCTCTTGCCTTGCTCCGTTAGCCAATACAGTATTTAGAAAAGTGATATGTGCAGAGGCTTCCTGTATTCTTCTGTAATTTGGCTTGCCTCCTATGTTTTCATCATCCATTTACAGAGTTGTATGGCCAATAAGAACCTATTGATTCAAGGACAATGAGACCTGTACCCAACCTACAGCTGAGAGCTGATGTACATGCATGTACATGATGTACATGTAGCTGATTCTCTTCATGGGTATCTCTAAGCTAGAAATAAGTACTTGTAGTTATAAGTCACCTTAATGTGAGGAGATGTTTGTTATTCATCATCATTGCAACAATAACTGACTAATACACTTAGGTAAACAGGCATTATTAAGTTCCCCGTGAGACACATAAAGCAATCGAGATACAGAGAGGTCAAACATTTGTCCACGTTCACATATCAAAGGAAAGGGTTAACCATGTTCGTATCTACCTATTTGACAGAAAAACTCTGCAAACGTTGACACATTTCACAGCTCAGAAGCCTAGCATTCAAAGGAATAATTTTTAAGTGCTTTTAAAAAAGTAAGTACCGAGCTTGCTAATAACCTAAGAAATGCATGTTTTCATATATGCTGCCTATTAAGTCTGCTCATACAGTATCAGCAAACATCATGTCGCCTTGGAGAGGGTCCTAGTTTTTCCCGTGAAATGTTTTTCAACGCCTGAGTGAATCAAAATGAATGTAAATGAGGTTTATTAAGTCAACCCCACATGGCGCTGTATTGTCAGCATTTGTAGGGCTGTGACAGGTTAGTTATTGCAGTTTGAAGGAAATGTCACCAACACAGCAGTCGGCAGAATTAACTTAAAAATATATATGTATGAAATGTCTTGGGATTTTTCTACCCTTTCAAGAATCATCTCTTGGAAAGGTGACGGGGGGGGGGGGGGGGGGGGGATAGAGAGAGGCAAAGGTCGGCTCATTCTTTTTTGTCAAGACTCGGTCTCCTGCTACATGATACCTAGGGCCAGGGGTCAGGACTGTGGGTTACCTCCCAAGATTCTGAGGGCTGTGGTTAATGGGCTGTGAAGAGGAAACAAAATGAGGGTGGCTAGAGTTGACAGAGAATGACAGGAGCCAGTGGCAGAAGCCCAGAGTGCCCTCTGCACCCTGAATGAGTGCAATTGTCTCAGTGGTGTGACAGGAGCGGAAACAAGGACATGGAGAAGGCAGGCGGGACTCTGGATGCTCAACTGTGGACCATCAAAAGGGCCGAGCATCTAGAAGTGCCCATAGTGCTTGTGCTCACTGAGAGAGCAGGCTGGACAGCCAGCCAATCCCTTAGGTGAACTGACGGCAGTGGAGTCTGGAGGGTGCTTTTGTTCAGAATGAGCATGCTCAACAGATCCATGAGACAACACCTTGATAGATGCTCTCCTCTTACATGAAAATCCTTCACAGAGGTGTGGGGGGTGGAGGTACATATTCAAAACCGTTGCTTATGAGCCTGAATTTAGAAAGCACACCTTTTCATTGGCACCCAGAACTGGAGTGAAGGCAGCCAGAGAAAAGAAAACGCCATGAAAGGAAACATGGTGGGATGGGTTGGACACAGGTATTTTCGGTTTCTCTGTCTATCCTTCCGCTGGACAGGCCATCCCAATGGGCTGCAAACAGGGTCATTTTCCACCTCTGTTCTGTAGCCACACAGCGGGGAGCCATTCCCCCCACTTCCTCCTTCCCCTGAGCTCTCTATATAAAGACTGCAAATCACAGAGTTTAGAGGATCTGCATATTTAAATACTTTGCATTAGAAAGACTTAATGCCAGCAAAGAAAAAGTGAATTTCTATCTTTACCCCACTGAACTTTAAGAAGTCTCCTTTTTCAAAATTCTATATTATCTCTACCATGCCATGCTATGAATTCCCTATACAAGCACATGTCTCTACTGTCTAAATTTATCTTGACCATGGCTAGAGTCAGAAGCATTTGTTAAATGTGATTCACAAGTAGCATATGTCTGTGGGCTTGTCTGTACATAATAAACTCAAATCATTCGTTCATCGGGAAAATATTTGTTGATGGACCATTGTCCTGATCTCTGGGCATCTCACAGATGAAGCCATTCAAAGTGAGCAAACTCCTTGGAGGGTTAAATGTGAACCCTATTATGGAAATAAAGGGTATACGCATTCATTCCAATGATTCATTTTATAATATGAATGCAACACAGACTCCTGGGGAGAGTCAGAGAGGAACCACACCCTCCCTAACAGGCATATGAAAACCAAACATCTCCCTTGTGCTTAGCCTCTGGGAAAAGGCTAGTTCACCATCAGGAAAAGGAAACCCATTCTTCAGAAATCTCGGTCAGAAGTCTATAAAGCTGTTGTTCTAGTTTTGTTTCTGTTATTGTGATAAACACCATGACCAAAAGAAACTTGAGAGAGGAAAGGGATATTTTGCCCTACCGCTTATAGCTCATCATTAGTGGGAGCCAGGGCAGGAATCCAAGGCAGGAACTGAAGCAGAGACATGCAGGAATGCTGGTCACTGGCTTGCTTTCTCCAGCTTGCTCAGCTACCTTTCTTAAACAGCAGGAACCTACCTGCTTAGGGATGGCATGGTCCACGGTGGGATAGGTTCTCCTAACCCAATCAGCCATTAAGAAATTCCTCAGAGACATGGCCACAGGCCTCTCCAACAGAGACAGTTCTTCAGTTGAGGCTTTCTCTTCCTAGGTGTGTCAAGCTGACAGACAGGGTTAGTTACCACAGTTGCCAAATATTGAAATCTACTGTAATAGGGAAAGAATATGGCCAGCCTCCACATCAAAGAGATAATCGGAAGAAGCACATCTCTAAGGACTTACAGCATCATCTGTAGTTAGTGACTTGAGATCATCAGGGTCAAGGCCAGAGCTGATCCAGAGTGTCTCCATCTAGCAGGAGGCTTCTGAGTAAAAGGGCCCAGCAAGCAGAAGGCCCTTCAGGTCTCAATCCAAGAGGCACCTTCGGGACAGAGGTGCATTTGAAGTCTGACAGTACACCTGGAGATCCAAAAGGAGTTTTCGCTCTTGGAAGGAAGGCCAGGGCAAGAAAAGAAGAAAACCAGCAACTGAGGGACATCCCCACACCACAGCAGCTAGCTGGGGAGCCAGTGAGAAGCCCAGGGAGCACGAGATAACCCAGGACTCTCCTGCCGTGAAGCCCAGGGAACTACAGCTACCACCAAAGACCTCACTGAACCCATTTATTCCAACCCCTTTGTCACAAGGCATTTTTAGCAGTTTCCTAAAGAGACCTGATCTCTAAGAAATATTAAAGGGTTTCCCTTCAGGCTAAAATAGTAACTTCGAGGATAAGTATGAAAGATGGCACACATGTGCTCTTCACATACCCTACTTCCTCTAATGTAGAAGATAATGACGGAAAGCAGTAATTCTGAGGATACAATCTGTATCAAAATAGCACAAAAAGGAAGGAAAAATGGCATTATAGTAAAGAAATTTCCTATAACACATGGAAATTGTGTTTGATAAGTTTCACTCAATACATAAAAGGGGGGCTATTTGCGGGAGAGGAACGTGTGGGTTCATGTGAGGGGGTAGTGGGGATGAATGTGCTCAGAGTGAATTATGTACATATGTACCAGTCTTTCAAAAGCCAATTATTTTGTACAATTAACATACAGTAGTATAATGTTGTCTTAAATCTCAAATTTCAGCTCAGATCCTGAAATTTGGATCCCCTGGGTCCTGTTTCAGAAGTGTCTTTAGCAACAGGAACTTAACCTTCTCTCGGAGGCAACCAAGGCAATAGAAATAGCCTGTGTTCGTTTGGAAGTCTCAGACTCCTCTGGAAAAGAACTCTAAAGGGTTTCTCATGCCTGGTATTTTAGATGCCAGGGTTTATGTTATATAGTCTACAGCTCTTGTGTGGAGCATTGTCATCCCACGTGTGATAACTTCACTGTATATATATAGGTATAGGTATAGATATACACACACACATACAATTATATGTAATTTTTGCATAAATGAGAAGTGAAATGATTCCCTATGGCTTTTCCAAACATCTTAGTATTAATTCTCCTCTACCTTCCCTCTCCTTCTGTATTGACCTCCATTCCCAATTAATGCCTACCTCCAGTTGTCTCTGTATCCTCCTTTATTCCACTGTATCCTGCGATTCCCATCTCTAGCGCTTCCTACCCATTTTTATTGTCCTGGTTTCTGTAGTTACTTCAGGTTATATACGCACATCTGGAGATTTGGAGCTAGGAGTCACAGATGAGAGAGAATATACAGCATTTGTCTTTCTGGGTCTGGGTTGCCTCACTCTATGTTATATTTCCTAGTATTATCCACTTACCTGCCAATTTCGTGATTTCATTTTTCTTTACAGCTGAATAGTTTCCATAGTATATATGTACCCCATTTCCATTATCCATTCATCTATTGTGGGACTTAGGTTGTTTCCATTTCCTAGCTATTGTGAATAGGGCAATCAATAATGAACATTGATGAGCAATTGTCTCTTCATCACTTGTTTCCTTAGCCATCCAGAAGCTTTTTAGTTTTATGAGGTACTACTTGTCAATCATTGGCCTTAATTCCTGAACAGAGTCCTACTCAGAGAAATTCCTTTTCCGTATCTATATTTTGTAGGGTTCTGCAAAGGTTTTATTTTTTATTTTATTTTATTTTATTTTATTTTTTAGTAGTTTCAGAGTTTCACATTGAGGCCTTTGACCCATTTGGAGTCAATTTTTGGGAAAGTTGATAGATAAGGGTCTGATTTTGTTCTGCTACTTGTGGGCATTGTTCCCTAAACTTCAGATGAAGAAGCTCTCCTCGGTGTTTTTAGCATCTTTGTCAAACATCAGATGGTTGTTGTTGTGTGCACTCATGTTTCATCTTCTATTTTGTTCCATTGTTCTAAACGCCTGCTTTTTGTGCCAGTACTGACTATTTTTATTCTGCGGCTCTAACTGACTTTGATAGTCCTGGAAGGTGCTGTGCAAGCTGCCAAGGGAAGGAAGCAACAAATAGTCCTACACAGCCGTGAAGCCCATGAACCCCATGAAGCAATGGCCAGCATGGCAAGATAGCCATAAAGCTGCTACAGCGGCACTCATGTCTTGGTGGTAACCAACAGCTGTCTCATTAGATTTAAGGCTGGCACAACAAGTGGGAAATCTGCCAAGTACCAGAAACCTAGTGAACTGTCTGGGGCCAGTGAGGGCATGGATCTTAGAGGAGAACCTACTACCACCACTTTACTAGACCAGCATAATTCATAACTGCATTCTAAATGCTTACTGCCTGCCCACTGATAAGCGTAGCTCACAACCCTCACTGTAGAAGCTTCTCTTTGCAGCAGACAGAGACCATTATAGAAAACCACAGCTGTCCATATGTAGAGATCATGGATGCCTAGCACCATTTGATTGATATATCTCTAATATAACTCCTACGCTTAAGGCTCAGGGAACATCATTGAAAAAGGGTTGAAAGAACTGTACGAGTCAGAAAACCAGGGAAGTTACTGTGAAATCGTGCCTCTTAGAAATGAAAGGAAACCAACACCCATTGTATCTTATCAATATGGCTGCCTAAAGAAGATGCAAACAGTTGTAGTATCAGTCGACATGCTAGAGAGGAAGGGGGAAATCTGACATGGTCCCACCCCTAGACAACTATTGACTGCTGAGAGAGGAATCAGCCTCTCCTAGGGATGAGGTCCCTATTGGGTTATCCAATACTGAGTGTTCAGTCCTGACATCATGTACATGCCAGCAATACTGAACAGACTCATGATGTTGCATTTACATATTTATGCATATATATTTATTTGTATATAACATAATTGAAGAAGAAGGGACCAGAAATTTGAAAGGAGGTGAGAGGGTCATGGGGGAGTTAGAGAAAGGAAAGAGGATTGAGGGAAATGATGGAATTATATTTTAATTTAAAAAGGAATATTTAAAAATCTTAAATTTAAAATGGCTGAAATCACAAGAGTGTATTCTTTGGTCATGAAGAAATTAAATCAGATTCAACAACGCAGGAAAAATTTGAGAATTATTAAGCATGTAGAAGTTAAATATTACACTTCTAGGTGACCAATAGATTGAAAAATAAATCACAACCAAAATGTGTTAAATGTTAAAAGGTAACGCTTGTGTGGCAATAGCTACAAATACTTAACTTTAAATAAAATGAGTAATTTCCTTTTTACAAATATAAGAAATTAAGAATAGAAGAAAAAGTTAAATGAAAATTAATCAAGGAAATGTAAAGTTATAATGAAGTTAAATGAAACAGACCAGTAAAATAGAGAGAAAATGTGAAAATGAAGTTACTAGTTTTTGAAACATCAACAAATAAGACAAAATTTTAGCCAGACTTACCAAGAAAACAGAGATAAAAATAAAGTAAAATTTGTAATAAAAGATGAAATATTAATACTGACTTTATAAGAATTAAAGAGTTATATGGGAAACTATGAACTGACTGTATGCCAGAAGGTTAGATAGTGTAGACAGAATGGAGAAATCCCTGGATGTGGGATGACTCATCCCTAACAGGCTTGAGGGCCAGTGGGCCCAAACCAGCAAAAAGATACTTTCTGAGAGCCAACCTTGGTCTGCCTAAGGGACCTAGCAATAGCTGCTGAGACATGATCTGGAGATGACCTGGACCAATGAGAGGCAGCCATGTCACAGCAGCAGATACATATTCATCAGACCTTCCCCCAGGGTGGGGTGGAGGGTAGATAAGGCTTGCCTCTTCCTGAATAAACAGAGCTTGTTTTTTTTTTTTGCATTCTCCTGGAGTCTGTGTTGTTGACTCTGCGCCTACTTGGCCCCCTCCCCCAAAGGTAACAACAGCACAGGACCCTGCCACACCTGGAGATGCAGACTACAGCAACTGAATCAAGACAAAACCTGGTAGAGTGACACATGAAGAGGTTGAATTCAATCCAAAAACTTCCTTTAGAGAAAATATTGGGCCCAGATGGCTTCCATGGTGAATTTTGCCAAATATTTAAAGAACTAATGGCAAATTCTTTGTAAGTACTTAATGAAAGGAAAAAAAATACAAACAAACAAGCAAACAAAAAAGCCCAAAATACTTTCAAGCTTGTTCTTGTTCTTTGGGTCTGTGTTGCCCTGATGCTAAAACCAGGCAAAGATGTTACAAACAAGATAAAACAAACAAAAAACTATAGACCGATATTCTTTATGAAGAGACACATAACTCCTCACTGAAACCCAGTCATATGTAAGGTAGATGAATTCTGCACCATGGCCAACTCTGCTTATGTTGGGATTTTAAGGTTGGTTTAACATCTGGAAATCATCAGTGGAATAACACCACATTTACAGAATGAAAACAAAATCCACAGGAACATCCCAGGATGGTCCAGTAAAAGTGGCTGACAAAATCCAGTGTCATTTCAAGATAAAAGCATTCAGAAAACTGGGAGTACAACTCTTTTCAAATTGAAAAGGGGCACCAGTAAAAGCCCGTGGCTGAGAGCATTTTTAGTAACAAACACTGTTTTCTCCTAACACCAGAAACGAGTGTATCAGTCACCCTTTGCTAGTCTAGTCAACACTGTACAAGAGACTAGACAGGGAAATGATGGAGTAAAAGCCATTTAGATTTCAGAGAAATTATTTTTTTATTTTTAGTCAATAGAATCTCATAGAAAATCCTATCAAATCTACTAAAAATCTATTGGAACTAATAAATGAGTTCCCCAAGATTGAAAGATCAATATAAAAAAATAATTTCAGGTGCTATTCAGGCTTCTGAGGGGAAAATAAATGAATGGTCTCTGTGGAACCCTGCATGTTTTTGTACCCACCTGCCTAGCAAGATGCGCCCACTGGTACAGTAGTGCCCTGAGGGTTATAGGGTAACCAACTGCTTTCTGATTGGCGCAGAGGCCTGATACACAGGGAAGATTTCATGTCTGAATTGTAAGCCTGGTCAAAAGCTCATGACCCAGGATATCACAGATCCTCGTTGGGGCGCCTACTGTTGTTATGTTAAGTGGCTATGCTATCAGTTGACTTCTAAGTATTTGTTTACATCCACAGATCTGTGTTGTTCTCAACCTTAGTCAGAGAAAACTCTTTTTGTAGGAGGAAAAGCAGTTAATACGGAGATGTGTATTTATAGCTGGTCGAAGTGCCAAGTATAAGTAACTACGAGTGTTCAGCTATGAAATGGATCATCTGTATTCATCTCCCCCTCCAAGGCTCCAGGAACATTGCGAGAAAGTGGAAGGAAAGAGTGTAAGAGCTGGCAGATGAGGGGGGATGGGAGCTGTAGGCTTCTGGACTTGACACAGTGGCTGCACACATGTCAATCACAGCAGCTGTGGTTACCAAGCCAGTCAGAATTCCAGCATGAATGGTTGACGGGCTCTGAGGCCTTGCCTAGGTGGAGGAGCTGTTTGTTGGTCATTGATGGTTGCTGAGGAAGGGAGAGGCATTCTCTTTTTGGGGACGTGGCTGACGGAACATTGCCCATGTCCCAGTGGATGACCCCACACCCATGTCACATGAGCAGATCTAATTGGATTGAGGTTATTAATAACAACAAAATACGGGGGGGTTGAACTTTTGAGGGTGACAGGCTGGGGACCACGAGAGGGGTTGTAAAGAAGTAATGGTGGGTGGATGTGATGACCAAAATACATCCTTTAGACGCAGGAAACTTTCAAAGATTAAATAAAACCATTTAAAAAAATGGAAGTACAATCTTTTAAAAATAACAGTGAAGAACTAGAAATAAAACTAAGAAAAGAATTTCATCTGTAATGCCAACAAAAGGATAATATTCACAGGAAGTGAGCTTAACACAAGAATTTTAACTTTGAGCACCAAGAACTACAATTTTCCTTCCTTCCTTCCTTCCTTCCTTCCTTCCTTCCTTCCTTCCTTCCTTCCTTCCTTTCTTTCTTTCTTCCTTTCTTTCTTTCTTTCTCTCTTTCTTTCTTTCTCTCTCTCTTCTCCTCTTCCTCCTCCTCCTCCTCCTCCTCCTTCTTCTTTTTCGTTTGAGACAGGTTCTCTCTGAGCAGCCCTGGTTGTCCTGAAACTCACTCTGTAGATCAGGCTGGCCTTGAATTTAGAGATCCATCTGCCTCCTGAGTGCTGGGATTAAAGGTGTGCACCACCACAGCCAGGCAATATTTTTTAATAAATTGAAGAATAAATGGAAAACGTCATTATATGGATTGGAAGACAACTATTGTTAAAGTAACATTATTCCACATATGAATCTATAGTTTCAATGAAACGTGTACATAAATATCAGCCTTGGGTGAGGAAATTGGCAATCAGATTCTAAAATGTGTGTAAAATTTCAGTGGATATACAGCAGTCCAGGCAATCACAATCTCTAAAAAGGAAAAAGAAAGTTAAATTATTTTTATATCTTGACTTCAAAACCTGATATATATATATATATACATATATATATATATATATGTATAAAATCACCAGTCATGAAGCTACTGTGGCGCTGGTTAAGTACAGACATTAGTAAATGGAATAGAGTTGAAAGTCTGCAGGAAATTCTTACAATTACCACCCCCAAAGACAAATCTTCACCACTGATACAGAAAGATGAGCTGATGGGAGGGGCCATGAATCAATTGTGATCATTAATAGGGTCTGGATTTCCTTTGAGAGTTATTAAATGTTCTAAACTTGATTTTAATTGTTTTGCAACAGTGTGAGTATACTAAAAAAAAATCCATTGTATGCACACTAAATGGGTAATTTCTATAAACTGTGAATTGCATGTTCTTCAGTGAAGGTTTTATGATGTTAAAGCCTATGAGAACATATCAAAAGGTCTGGGCAGCGGTAAGGAATCCAGCCTTTAAGATTTAAGAACATACGATTTTTCAAAGGAAGTGTGTGTGTGTGTGTGTGTGTGTGTTTTCCTATGAAAAGCAGTTTCCACTTTAGAGAACTATTCATAACAGAGATCTCTGCCTTTGCAAGCTTGCGTCCTGGTGCACTCCGGAAGTAGCTTTCCTGTCCTCAGACCCAAACTTCTCAGATGCCTGTGCCTGGCTCTTGTGGAAATTCCTCTTGACATCAAGTGGTTCAACTTTTTGTTGCAGAGCTGTTCCCAGGACTTAAACTGAGATCCACCGAGGGTCAGGTGTGGGCAGAGGAACCAGAGTGTGGCCTAGGGGAGCTGAGACCTGGCTGTGTGTGTGCATTCTGTGGGCATCCTGTCTTAGAAAACCAGGCTGGGGCTGGGCCCGTCTCTCTCAGAATGCTAGTAGTAAGAGAGAGCGAGAAAGTAAAGGGCATGATTCACAAAGCCCTGACATGAAAATAGACCTGAGGATGGCCAGGTTTAGCCTTATTTTGCAGCTGAGAAACTTATCCCAGAGAGGATAGGTAATCTGTCCGAGGTCACTCAGCCAGACGGTGATGGGACTGGAAATGAGTGGCTGCTTTCTGTCTCCCCAGAGATGCACAACCTCTAGTCAGGCCAGGCTGTGTCTCTAGAAGACACAGAAGCGTGCTTGCACCTGCACCTGCCCTGGCATGCCTCGCACTCGAATCAGAAAACCTTCTGCTGCGACCCTGATGAGGAAATTAAATTAGCTACTAATTGGTTAATTGGCAGCAGGCTCTGTAAAGCAGTAAGGAACAAATTAAGTTGGGTGGAGAAACACATTCGTTAGGTTTGATCGTCTTCATTATCACCTCTGCGGCCCACCAGCCAGGCTGCACACGGCTCTCCAGGGAAATCTTAGAAGGATCATGATCCCCCTTTGGCTATCAGAGAATCTGTCCCTGTGCTTCCTTTCTCTGGCCTATGCCACCACCTTCTCAGTCCTGTGAACTAGGATCTCCCAAGCAGGAGTCCTCAGAATTCTGGGGTGCCGAAGAATTCTGATTTGTAGCATTTAGCGATTTCCATGGTGTAAATGTATCCAATCCCAAAGTACCACATGACGCTTACCAGTCCATCAAAGTCCTGAAAATGTTAACAATCGTCTCTCATAAAGCGTCACAAACTGCTTCTACCCGCTACTGACAGAGTGCCGAGGTTAACTGGGCCATAAGAAGGGTCTCATGATCGAATAAACAAATGGGTAATTCTGTATGCTTTATAGATGCTGAGAAGTTCTGCAGAACAGAGACATGCTTAATCAAGTCAGTACTTTCCGACCATCTGACTAGAGAACCTCTATTTCATAAGGCCCAGTGAAAGACTAGATAGACTCCGAGGATTCAGCCAACGCAAGCATCCTGCAACATTGCTACATCTATTACACCCCTGTCAGAACAGGTGCCTTGTTATGTAGCTCAGATGAGATACATGAGATGTGGACCTTGTTCTCAGAACAACCAAACCACTGAGAACATCCCAAGTACTAAGTTACAGGTACAAACCACTAGTACTGTACCATTTCAGATACAAAACCTAACCATGAGGCTTGGCTGGCACGAGGGATTCAGCCCTGCAGGGTAAGCGCCTTCCAGGCTGGGAGAGCTTTACAAAGATGAACACCTGCGGATTCATATGTGAGCTCAGAGATCGTTGGGAGGCAGGTTCGACTGGAGTTGAGGGATGTAGCAGGAGTGGATGGCGACACAGAAAAGGTCGGCAGGGAACCGGTTGAGGGGGACAGAAACTGTCTCAGAGCAGGAGCTGGCAATGGTGTGGTTATTGATTATTCTTTACCACCCTGACAAACAAGGGAGAAGGGGTGTGATTTCATGGTTCCAGCAATTCAGCCTGGCTGTTTGGCTGCATGTGCTTGGACAGAACATCGTAGACAGGAGCCATTGGTAGCCATTGTGTCCCCCAATATATTGTGCACCCTAATAAACTTATCTGGGGTCAGAGGACAGAACAGCCACTAGACAGACATAGAGGTCAGAAAATGGTGGCACACACGCCTTTAATCCTATCACTTGGGAGGCAGAGATCCATCTGGATCTCTGTGAGTTCAAAGCCACAGTGGAAACAGCCAGGCATGGTGACTCACGCCTTTAATCCCAGGAAGTGATGGCAGAAAGCAGAAAGGTATATAAGGCATGAAAACCAGGAACTAGAGCTGGTTAAGCTTTTAGGCTTTTGAGCAGCAATTCAGCTGAGATCTATTTGGATGAGGACTCAGAGGCTTCCAGTCTGAGGAAACAGGATCAGCTGAGGGATTGGCAAGGTGAGGTTAGCTGTGGCTTGTTCTGCTTCTCTGATCTTCCAGCATTCACCCCAATACCCGGCCCCAGGTTAGTTTTATTAATAAGTCCTTTTAAGATTCGTGCTACAGAGGAAGAAATCTGTACCATGCCAGCCAGGAGGCAGAGGAAAGCTAGAGCCTCAAGAACACACCCTTGGTGGCTCTCCCACCTCCTTCCTACCTTGAGCCCATTCTTACTAATGCCATTATGTTATGAGCCCATCAAGGGCGTAGATGATTTCTTGGGTTAGACTCTTCACTGTATGGTAGTGGAAACTCCACCACAGACACACGTATATCCCCTAGGTGTTTCATAATCTAATCAAACTGACAAAAATTAACTGCTGCGTGTGGTGTGGCACTGAAGACATATATGAGACTTTAAAGTCATTCTTATTTACAGGGCAGAGGGAGGTGGCGTGGAGCTGGAAGGGGCCAAAATAGCTCCTTAGCTTCTGTCGGAGGCCATGTGGCTGTATCTTCTGACCTCTGCATTGGTTCGCAAAGACATGGGTGTCAACAGAGGGTGTCAATGGAAGGTGTCACCTGAGGGTGTTCCCCTCTACCAGTCATGTGCTGGACACTATATTTCAACGTACTTGGCGTTCCCAGCATATCTTGATCGAGTCTTTAATACTGACTTAGCATGTAGTGAGTCTGACTTTGTGTTCACTGCTGCCAAATACTGGATGATTTAAGTTCCAAAGAGATGGCGACTGGTCTGGGAAACAGGAACTAAATCAGATGACATGGTCATGATTAATGTTTATGGCTCTGGAATCACCAACTATTGCCTGAATCCCAAGCCGACATCAATTGCAGCATCTCCTAAGCTCTGGGACGTGCTGACTATGTACTTTCTGATCATCTGATTGCCAACCTCATGGTTGTCCCCAAATGATCCCACATGAAGCTGGCCTCGATGGCTCCTCTGAGCACCCCTTTCCTCTCTCTGTGAACCATCTGACATGTCCACTGAGAGTGTCCTTGCTTATAAGCCACCTCCTTCCCCATAGAATAGAATATGCTCTCACAAAAACAAATATTTGAAAGTCATTTTCTCCAAACAGCAGACAAACGGACAGAAACAGCATGAAGTGGGTCCTTTCACAGTGATTTTCATCTTTGTGCCCTGAAAAGCACCTGAAACTGGGGAGTCCAGCTCTAATTTGGGGGTTTCAGGTAACCTAGAGGACGTGAGTTATAGTATTTCTAGAATAATTGGGTCCTGTCAGAGCCCAACACACTGTGGAAGGGGCTGTCTGGTCCATTTAGGACAAACATTAGTCTTGACTCTGCCCTTCACGGCCTATCACCATCCCCACAAGCATCAGACTTCCATCTTCTGGTGCTTCTAGAGAAAGATAGTGGGAATTCAGATTATATGAAATGACCATGACACAGGAAGGGGCAGCCAGGCCTGGTGACTAAAGAGGAAGAAGATATCAGCAGTGTGACTATTATCCTGAGTTCTAATCACAGCTACGTCACTTTCCAACTTCATGACCTCAGGAGAGACACATTGTCTGGTCTATAACCTGGGATGGTAATTCCCCTCTTATTTTGCTGATGTATGATAACAATGGGCAGCTCCCCGTGATAGAGATGGTCTTGAAGGAAATACTCAAGCCCCAACTTATACTGGGAACAGAACCCATCAGAGCCAACTTTCCATACCCCATGACCTTTCCTGCCTATGATCCCAGCTGCAGGCTATTACTTCTTGAGGGACACACACTGGAGCTGCCAGGCCCAATGACAGAACTCCACGAGACACCAAAGTTTAGGTAAGGACAAGGCTCCTCTCTGGAGAGCGCTGGACTAGTGTTGATTGGTGCTGACAGCAGGTGTGAGGGAGACATCTTTACCCACCATCCAATATCCTTGGTCCTCTGGTAATTCAAATTATTTTCCAAATGTCATTGCATCTGTCTGAGCCTGACAGCTCTTCAAACCAGAGCTCTGTAAGTCAGTCTGAGGACCTGGACATATTCCTGAAGGGCCTTTTGATCTTCATTCCTTTCAGCGTGGGAGGGTTCTCTGTCAGACAAGGTCCAGATTCATGAAACCCACAGACAAAAACCTAGTGACAGCTAGTCTGGCGGGTGAAGGCAATAACACATCGAGTGCAGGGACCCAGCTAGTTGGATAAGACACATGACATTCTTGAAAATGAACAGTCAGGGGAAAATACTTGTACAGCTCTTCAAACCCACTGCAGCAGCACCCCTACTTAACTTGAAGTCTGACTTCTAGTAAGTTCCAAGGTGTGCAAGCAGAGGAATCTCTGGCTATTTAAAGGAAATCCTGCACAGCTCTCTTCCAGCTGCCTGGGCTGCCTTGCTTAAGGGAAGGCCCCAGCCTCTCGCTCAATTCCCCTTCATTCTTGCTTCCATAAAAATCTAACAACACCTGTTGGTTTCTCAGTCAATCAGACCGGATGTAGCATATCCAAGACGTTCAGGCAAACGAACAGAGAAGTATGAGGCACAGCTCAATAGCAGTCATGAGAATTGATAGCAGCCTGATGGTGGGGAAAATGGACAAAATTAAGAGTGGTGAGGGGTTGTGTGTGCCGGCCAGTTGTAGGAATGAGGTCCGGTCATCCTGAAAGAGTTAAACACGGTTGTATTTCTAAGAAGGTAAAGAGGTGTGTAATGTACTCTAGAAAGTCTTTCATCCAGAATGGCTAAAATAAATGAAATTTTGGCTTTAGAAAGAACAAGCTCGGGATTTCAGGAAAGTTCACTTAAGTGGAACGCTGCACTCCCCTGACAGCGGAAGATAAATGAGGCAGGACTCCCCCTGCAGAGGCCGCGCAACAAGCGAGGAAAGAAAATAGACCCTGCTAACCTTCCCAGAAGCTCATAATGTTCTGAACCTCTCTGTGTCCTTTCCCAGCACCACGGCCTGTGTCCTGTTATGGGACTGGTTCTGTGTACAGTGCTGCACAGAGCAAAATCCCTCCCTTCAGTGTTCACTTGCACAGAGACGTGCTGTGCCTCTTGGGAATGGCTGTCATGGGGACTGATTGGCATTCTACATCTTCTGACTCTCTCTGACTTCTCTTCCCACTTTCCCTTCCATTCTTCAGCCCACCCTTTGAAGTGTCCCTGAAGCTGTGTGTCTACTGGTCTAACAGTCAGCAATGGCCACAGGGCACGTGGTTTTTACTTCTGAGTCAAGCATCTCTGCAAATTCTTAGAGGGTTTAACTAACAAGTACCTTGCTGGTGCCACACCACTATGTACTCACAGCTTCCAGTGATGGCTCCATCTGCAGCTTGGAAATAATTTCAGACCTTGTTCAGCCTTCCTGGATTTGTTTGATTCTATGTTAGCGGTTGCTCTCAGCCTTGGCTTGCCCGTTAGAACCATCTGGACAACCTTAAGAAACCCAGCTATCTGAGGCCCCTCTAACACTTAACAATCAGTTCCAACTGACTAAGGACAGCCCTAATGCTTTTCAAGTGCTGCCCTATGATTCAAATGTGCAGCAGAGTTGAGATCCACTAACTTACCCAGAAACAAACAGGGATAGTTGCGGGGGCGGGTGTGTGTGTGTGTGTGTGTGTGTGTGTGGGTGTGTGTGCTCCAAGGAAGAGCTCCATTTTCTGACACATCTGCCTTGGTCGGTCTCCCATGATTTTGAGGATAGCTTTGAGCCAAACAAAGCCCAGAGTCTGCGTTTAAAATTCAGAAACTAAAGAGAATAACGAAGAGGGGAACTGATGTGGGCTGTCCACACAAAAGACACTGGCCGGGATCAGATTGCAAGGGAGGCAGACAACGATCCATCGGAAATGATTTTGAGGAACGGGTTTGGGGTCACTGGGCTCACCAAGAACAGCCGAGTTCCTAAGGGCAGGCAGCATGTCTGTCTGAGTGACTTGGCACAGAGGAACTATTCGGTGGCTATCAGTGATGCACGTTTACCTAGTGATTGGGCCAGAAACAGCTTGGCTTGCTCTTCCTCCTGTGTGAGGCTAAGGAAGGCATCACCTACCACAGGTAGATCCACCATTTAGGAGACGTGGGCTTCCAGGGTGAGCAAGATAGACAGGACCTCTCAGGGCTCCCTCTGGAAGCTGACTTATTACAGACAGATGACACATATGGGCTGGACCTGACCTTGTGTGTGGACTTTTCAGGCACAAAAACATCTTCTCACCAAGTTAATTTACCAGAAATCTCTTTCTCCTAGATGTAGACAAAGAGCTTGGACTACCTGCCTGCCTGTCCCACGACGTTGGCCTCAAAATCCAAGGGGTCCCAGTTCTTCACCCAAGTCAATCGCTTGATTTACCTCCACTCCCTACCTAGTACCAACAAAGCTTGATGGGAGCCTCGAGAAAGAACACCTTGGCTTGGATGTAACCCTCATAAAACACTGTTACCGCGCAGCAAGGCCTCAGGTTTGATCCTGGCCCTGCAAAACAAAGTAGAAAACAACAAAGAAACCACTGAGCTCTACAAGATAAAATAAATCTGAACGAGCTAAAGTCAAAGTAGGAAGTAGGAATAGCTGGATGAACACCCAAACACAGGCCCGTCTTGTGCTCGGAAGCACTTGTTCAGTAGGCCACAACTTGTTCAGGTACATCATCCTGGTCTCCAGTGTGAGGGAGTTCACAGCCTCAAATCTGAATGGTCATTCAAGGTAAACATAACCATTCTTGGAACTTCAAGCAGACAGAAGTATCTTTCCAACCCCTGGGGGAAAGGACTCTGATTTAGTGAGTGACGGCTTCAGAACAGCCCGTCTATAAACATGGCAATGAGCTTATAGGTCGATTTGCCAAAACATCCCTCAGCCTCGACTGATGTCATAGGGACAAATCGTTAGCCAATTTAAAAAAACAAAACAAAACAAAACAAAACAAAGAAACTCCACACAGGAAATCAGCACACATGTCCGGAGTACCAAAGTCTGGTTTAATTCAAAAGTAGCTTTTAGAAGAAGTAGACTGAGCAGAAAACCCTCATTTCACTTGTGAGAAAAGTGAAGTTCCAAACACCCCCCAGAGGGCGCAGATGCCAGCGCCTCATGTCTACTGTGGGAAAGAAGAGGAACTCAAACAAAAGGTTGTGTTGGTTGGGAATGGACTTTTCCAACCAGCCTGTGTTCTAATTCAAACATCATGACTGGAGGTGGCTGCTGAGGGAGAAGACAGGGTGGATGTTGTCTAGGGGACAAGAGCAAGCCCTCCTGGCAGCTCCAACCTCAGCCTTCCATTTGCTAATGCTATGCAGCCCTTCCCTACATGGCTGTCTCACTTTACCACGGGATCAGGTACGTACCTGCGATGACACCATGGTGTCCACATGCCTGGATAGGTGTCTACCTCAAGGTGGCTCTGTGCCTCTGTAACAGCAGTCTACATTCTGCGTGTGCCCCAAGGGGCCTAAGGCCACCTCAGCTGTCTCGCACCCCTGTACCCATGATTCTCCTGTCTGCTTAGGGTACATCTAGCCTCAGAATTGGGAGGAGGGCTGCAGCAGCTCCATCCCTCCATCCCACCTCATCTGTCCAGGGAAGAGGAAGAAAGAGAAGAAAAACGGCCCTCACTGAAAGCTTTCCAATCACTCCAGCCACTACCATCTCTAATTCTTTTCTTAAAGTATAAAATCATTCTTCCACTGATCTCACTCGTGGTCAGAGCTCAGTACAGGCCCATCCGTCACGGGGCTGATTTGGTTCAGCAGGTGTTGGCTGGGCAATCATTCATTTCGGGCTAATCTGCTAGCGGCTGTCAGGGGTTATGGAGTATTTATTGAGTTTGTGTCAGGTCTGGATGACCAATAGCCAACAGCCGGTGGATACGCACTGACATTGATGATATTGCTGAATTAAACGAGGTGATGTATACTCAACTTGCTTAGAGGCAGGCTTGGACCTTGGGATCATTTTATAACCTCATGCAGACAATCCCTGGGCTTTCCTTTTCAAAGAAAGCGTTACACACACGGTGTTTCTGTTTAAGGAGATAAATACAGGGGCCTCAGCAAAGGTAGTCATGTCTGTATTTAATGAACAAGAGTGTTTCTTGGGGAGACATGGGGGAACAAATAAGATCCAGGCATTTGGCAGATGGCCCTGAGTGTACTGCCAAGGCCTGTTGGAGTCACCGAATTTAGGTTATGGGCCTCAGCAGAAGAAGACGTACACTGGGAATCTGTGCTAAGGACCAGGACATAAATCTGGCCAGGATCTGCCTTTGGTGTCATAAGATGTGGCAGACAAGACACTTCAGTTGGAGCTGGCACTGGATTCAAAGAGCAAAAGTCTAAACCTCTCAGGTTCTCGGGGGTTTGTTTTTAATTCTAACAAGACACAAGGTACTGATTTAAGGGCCAGTGTGAAGCCGTGGGAGCTGTGTGCTGCTGCCCGAGACAACGTCTCATACTGACGCGCTTCCTTTTCTTCTTCCAGAACCAGTCCTTTCCTTTGCCGACTCCCTGTCTCAACCTCCTCCCAAGCAAGATAGGGTATTTCCATCATGGCATCTATACCAGCAGGGGGAAGTGTCACAAAACTATGGGATGTGGATGGAGACAAGTATAGGGGGCCAGGGCTGGGGAGAAGAGCGAGGGGAAAAGGTCAACAAAAGCAAAGGGTATGAAGATGCCTTAACGAAACCTGTTACTTCCTAGGCTGAAGTAACTTTAAAACAGATAAACAAAAGGGAATGGGAAATAAAAAAACAACCAACAGCAACAACAAAAGCTAACACCACCAATATCAGCCTAGATTTAATATTTCCTCTGAAATTTCAAGCACATCCAAATCAGTTTCTTCCAGTTGCTGTGACAAAATGCTCCTATAAAGGCAACTTGATGGAGAAAGGACTTACGTTAGTTCACAGTTCAGGGGCAGCCCATCAGGGCGGGGACGTTAAGGCGGCAGCTGCCAGAAGCAGGCGGTTAAATCAATCCACAGTCAAGACACACAGAGAAACGAAAACACGCTAGTGCCCAGCTCAATGTCTCCAGTTTACACAGTTCAGGACCCCTGCCTAACGAATGATACTATCCACGACATAAATGGGTCTTCTCATCTCTATGAACATAATCAAGAGAGTCCTCAGAAGCGTGCCTAAAGGCCTGTCTCCCAGGTAATTCTAGATAGTGTTGACAATGAGCAGTAGCTATATCACAGCATCCATCTCGTTAGTAGACACGTTTGCCTTCATCTTTAAGAAATGATAAAATTATAAGTATACGAAACCATCTCACGGGAGCAGCACATTCTAATAAGCAGACCCTGATAGAAAGCCTCCTCGGGGTTAGACCCCTCCAAGTGATCGTTAATATTAGGTAAATGTACTCATGGCCCATTGCCATTCTTGTGGCCCAGCCCCAAGGCCACTTCTTCAGCATCTTCACAGGGAATGAGCAGGGACCACTGCCTCCCACTCTCAGCCAGCCAGCTGGGCCAGGCTGGTGTTGTATGAGGTCTACTGCATCATGCCACTGGGCAGGACGCTTGTACTGTCTGCTCCTCTGTTTCTCCTTCCAGGAAATGTTTATGGCATTGTAGATGCTCTCCCAGTTCCCTTCTGACCTGACATCCATGGTTTTGTTACTAATTTAGAAGAGGCTCCCTGTAATGATGCCTCTTAACTGTTTTAGGAGAATTGGTGTCCAGTGGTGTGGCAGCAGCTGCTTCTTATGGTGGGGGTGGGGGGGGGGGGGGGGGGGGAGTATGTCAGCAGGGAAGCCATTCCAAAGTCCATAGAGCAGTGGTTCTCATCCTTCCTAAGGCTGTGACCCTTTAATACAGTTCCTTATGTTGTGGTGAACCCCCGCAATCATAAAATTATTTTGTTGCTACTTCATAACTGTAAATTAGCTACTGTTACGAATTGTAATGTGCAGGATATCTGATATGTGACCCTGTGAAAGGGTCCTTTGACCCCCCCAAGGGGTCACAAGACCCACAGGTTGAGAACACTGCCATAGAGGGAAGCAGTACTGAGGCCCTGTCTTTCCTGTTGACTACCAAACAACAGCTTCCATGTACTGAACACCTACTCTGGACCAGGCCCTGTGAGAATGCTGTTTCCCACATTGCAGAAAGAAAAACCAAGGATGCTTCAAGAGGTGACCTGAATGAATGAGGCCACATATCAAGCCGGAACTCAAGCCCCTCCTCTCCTGGTGGCCTACTGCTCGCCACCGTACTGGGCTGTCCCAGCTTCAGTTAGAACAGTATCTCCCCCGTCCTTGGGCTTTTCAGAGAACTGCTGAAAAGCATAATGGAGGGTTTTGCACCTCCTCCCTCTCCCACACTCCTTCACTCCCATCTGCCCCTCACCACAGGAAAGAGGAGAATTAACCCAAGCAGAGGAAGAAGAAGAAAGGAAGGGCAGGGACCTGCGTAATGATGCCTCCAGTAATCAATGAGCAAGTACATTACATTTGTATCAGTGTGTTAGTAAGAATACTCGATGTGTGGTGTGACTCTCTGCTCCTGTACACACACACACACACACACACACACATACACACTCACACACATGCACATACACAAGCACATGCACACAGAGCATCAGAGCATACATACACAGCACACATACACACAGCACACACACTTACACACAAACACATACTCACACACATACACACACACATGCACATACACAAGCACATGCACGCAGAGCACACACACAGCACACATACACACAGCACACACACTCACACACAAACACATACTCACACACTTGCACATACACAAGCACATGCACGCAGAGCACACACACAGCACACATACACACAGCACACACACTCCCTAGTTTGCTGCACACACACACACACACACACACACACACACACACACACACTCCCTAGTTTGCTAGGTGCTCTTGGCGATGGAGTGATGATGATGCTTCCCCAGGATGGAAATTGAATTTAGGTTACAGAACATCATCTGGCCCAATTGCCACTGAATTATTCCACACAAAATATCAAAGTTAATTTTTGGGGCTGTCAGCCCAGTTGATAAGTTGGGCGGCTGTCAGCCCGGCTGCTCCTGCCTTCAGTGCCAGAGAAGAGTCTGAAAGTCATACAATCCAAACAGCGACCTTGGCCGGGGACAGGGGTTAGATTACCGGGATGATTAAATGCCAAGGTGAAGGTTCCGGAGTCGGGATTTGAATACCTGTTTACATGTGGGATAACAGATAGCCGCTCACTGACAGCAAGGTTGTAATTCACTCCCCACAGCACAGCCGCCACCATAAAACATCCTGGCCCTGCTCGGGAAGTCTGCTCCTGGCAGCCAGGCCTCTGCAGTGATTTAGAGCAGGGATCCATTCACAGACTATCTCATCTATTGTCTTTTATTACATGCACTACTCAGCCCCTCTCTCTCCCACTCTCTCCCTGCTGCAACTTTGTTTGCTTCAGGAAGCACCAGGCGATTTAATCTCCCTTAAAGGAATGCTATTCTAAAGTACTGGTTTGATTTGAAGATCGTAAGGGTTCTTTGTGCCGTCGTCTAATAAAACAATATCCGAATGGCTGCCACTATAGAACTGTATGTCTTTAGCCCTAGCCCCACACATCAGCAGGGCCCTGTCCTCTGTCTTTCCCCATTCCAATGGCAACCTATTCTTGCCTCCACCTTAAATGCCCCTACAATCTCCCCCTCCAGGAAAGCAGCAGGGCTGCCTCTTTGCTTCCCTTCTGACTAATTGTCTTGGGCCATCTGATGTTGAAATAATCCATAATTGCTTAATCTATCCACGTCGGTGTGGCAAGAAAACGGAGGAGCACTTTAGAAAGATCAATCATCTAAAATCATTGAGAAGCATATTGGAAGCCGAGTCATCATCTGCTCCCAGCTGAGAAAATGATGGTAGCGAGATAAAGGCCCAGAGAAGAGGCTGGCTCTGTCTCCATAGCTTTTTGATTCTGAGACAGATTACCAGGAACTAACTGCCTTCCGTTTGTGCTAAACAAAGATAATAGTGTTGGAAGTCACCGACACATAAATGATACAACAATCAAATAAACGACCCCTACCCCTTGTCTCCTGCCAGCATTAGCACGCTGATAGATAGATAGGTGCCATGGGAGAAAACCTCTTTCTTTACCAGGGGGACCTGGATCACCAGCAACTCACTGGGAAAGAGAGAGCTCCTAAGCAGCTAGGGAGAAAACAAAAACAAAAACAAAAAACTGAAAAGGCTCCGTACACTCCCTGGGAATGAGAGAAATGGGGACTGCAGAGAGCTCGGTGGGGTGGGGTCAGATCTGCCCCATGAATCAAATCAGTAGCCACCCAACTGATAGGCCCTAGCTGTGGGCCCAGGGGAAGTGCCGCCTGCTTACATGAGAGGTACCTCTTTTTTTTTTTTTCCCTTTGGCTGCTGGGACAATGGTCCCTTCCCAGAGCCCCTAGTTCTCCTGAAAACTAGTGACTCACAGCCCTAGATTTTCCCCATCATCTGCAGAGGAAGAGATACTGGAGGAGAAATGTCCACAAGCCAAAGATGAGCCAGTGGGCTAGGTGTCCAGGTACCCCACTGAACGCTCAAGCCTGACTTCGTGGTTCAAACATCATGCTCTGGGGCCAGGGAACCAGGAAGGCTCCTCAAATGGTAAGAAGTACCCTATATGAACACCCCAACTGTCATCATAGAGCCTTCATCCAGTAAGTGATGGAAGCAGATGCAGAGATCCATAGCCAAGCACCAGGCTGAGCTCTGGGAGTCCAGTCGAAGAGAGGGAAGAGGGATTATACAAACAAGGGACGGTCAAGATCATGATAGGGAAATCTACAGAGACAACTGAACCAAGCTCGTGGGAACTTATGAACTTTAGACCGATAGCTGTGGAGCCTCCATGGGACTGGACTAGGTCCTCTATATACAGGAGACAGTTGTGTAGCTTGGTCTGTTTGAGGGGCCCCTGGCAGCAGGATCAGGATCTATCCCTGGTGTATGCACTGGCTTTCTGGAGCCCATTACCTATGATGGGAAGCCTTGTTCAGCATTGATGGAGGGGGAAGGGTTTGGTCCTGCCTCAACTGAATGTACCAGGCTTTGCTCACTCCCCATGGGAGGCCTTACCCTTTTGGAGGAGGGGAAGGGCGGGTGGATGGGCAGGGGGAGGCTGGGGTGGGAGCGGGAGGAGGGATGAGAGGGGATCTGTGGTTGGTATGTAAAATGAACAAAAAGTTTCTTAAATAGAAAAAAAAAAGAAGCACCCTATAAACAAAGCTAAGGGCTCTGCTTCCACCAGAAGCCACTCAAATCATGTGATGTGGACACACCGAGCAGATATTTAGGTATCAACAGGATCTCCACTTCTCTCACCAGAGGAACTTGATCCAGACAGAAGCCTCAGATAAATGCTGTCAGTGACCTCAAGACACAAGAAGCAGTGGCATGTCCTCCATCAACCTCCACTATCCACGGGGCTCAGAGCCACAGCACAACAGGTGTCCCCAGGGGCCTAGATTTTCATCTCCGTCACTCCACTTCTGTCCAGCCCCTCTCTGTGGAAGCTGAAATCTAGCCTTGTCAGTCCTAAACCACATAATCCCAAACAGTTGGTCTCTGGGAGGATATCTGATCCCCTGAGGGCCTGCCGGTATGCTGAGGTAACCAAGGCTGAAGGTATTTAAGGCACATGCTCCGTGCCTGGCCTCCATCCTCGGCCTAGGGCAAAGGGGGCTTGGCTGGAGCCGAGACAGCAGCACCCTGGAGAACTAACTGACTCACTCTGTCAATGGTTAGTAAACAGCGTGCAACCGAGGGCTAAAAGAAGGAAATTCTGTGGTAGCACGTCAAGGAGTCCCCCATTTAAGCCGACCAGCAGAGCAGTATGACTAGTGGGCCACACACTGTCCGGGGAGCTTGGAAGGGTCTAAGCTAGTGTTCTCAAGCCATGGGTCATGACCTCTTTGGGGGTCGAACAACTCTTTTACCGGGATCGCCTAAGACCATCAGAGAACACACATATTTACATTACGATTCATATCAGTAGCAAAATTACAGTTATAAAGTAGCAATGAAAATAATTTTATGGTTGGGGGGAGGATCACCACAACATGAGGAACTGTGTTAAAGGGTTGCAGCATCAGGAAGGTTGAGAACCACTGCTCTAAGCAGAGAAGTCACATTCTAGGGGTGTGTGTGTGTGTGTGTGTGTGTGTGTGTGTGTGTGCGTGTGTGTGTTCTTCCCTCTGCTCCTCTCCTACCCCACATGTGTCCCCCACACAAGGACCATGAAAACCAGTAATTGAGGTAGAGGTTGGACTTGGTGTTCACTCAATGGAAGACTGAGGCGTACTTTGCCTTCTCTCAGAGACCAGTGAGCCAGCACGCACTGGATCACCAGATTCCTTGGTGCAAAGTGTGCTCGCCAGTCCAAGAGGTCAATAACAGGTCAACAAGCGAGATGAACAAATGGATGTGTGGTATGCTTTGGGTTTAGGATGTCTAGCTCAGGCTCATGTATTTCAATCCTGGCTACCCAGCTGGTGATGCTTTGGGGGGAAGCTGTGGAACTTTCTGGAGACGGAGCATAGTTGGAAGAGGTTGGTCATGGAGAGTGGAAGAGCGACTTCGAGGGTTATAGCCTGGTCCTAACTCCTTTCATTTCTAGCTGCCCCGTGGCCCCAGTGGCACAACCATGAGCCATCCCGGCCACCATGCTTTCTCTACCACAGTGAACTGTATCCCCTCCATCCACCAGCTAAGATCAGTCTTTTTGTTCTTAGTTGTTTCTTGTTGGGTGTTTGATGAGAAAAAGTACAGGTAACCAAAACAATGCTCTAGAGAGGGACACCACTTATTGGCAACAAGAAAGCAGTAAGGAAAACGAGGTTGGTGGAGGTGACTGAGATTATCAGGGACAGGGACAAGGGGATAGCAAAATAGATACCAGGAAGGAGGGATTGAGAATCATCAAGCGAGGCCTAAGGAGATGGCTCAGACAGTAGAATGCCTGACTGGAATTCATGAGGACCCTTGCTCAGATTCCCTCCTATGCATAAAAAGGCAGGCGTGGAGGCATATGCCTCTTGCCCCAGTTCTGGGGTCAGGGAGAGTGAAAATAGGTAGTTTTTTAATGTTCATTGGAAAGTCAGCCTATCATTAAAAAACAAAAACAACAACAAAAAAAAACAATGATGTTCAGGTTCAGTGAGAGACCTTATCTCAAAAAATAAGAATGACTGAGGAAAGACACCCAGTATTGACTTCTGTCTTCCACATGCATCACACATACATGTATACACACACACACACACACACACACACACACACACACACACACACAGACAGAGAGACAGAGAGACAGAGAGACAGAGAGACAGAGACACAAACTGAACATCCTTGGCATATTTGGACAAGCTTCTTGGACTGTGATTGGTAACCAGGTTATCTGCCTTTGCAAAGGTAGAACGGATTGAGGGGTTGAGTTTCAGAACTAAAGTGGACATATCCTGGGAAAACACAGACAAATAAGAGACAAGACACTGGGCCCAAGTGGGTGAAGGGGGCGAGCAGAGAAACCGTCACCTCCTTTCCCACCTCCCAAAGAACGAGGAAACCGCCATGCGCCCCTCTGCCTCTTAACATGACCAGAGCACAGAGACCCCAGACCACACTCCTCATCATGCTTCCCGCGTGCTGCAGCTTCTCCAAGATGAGAAATGTGAATATGGGAAAAGCTTAAAACAACAGGGCAGACATGTGGTGCTCTCAAACGGATGTGAACTCCGTATTTTCTCTTCATCTTTTTATCGGGCAGGTCAGGAAACCCTGAAGTCTCTTTTGAAGCACTGTGTTTTGATGTACAAAGCTGTAGGGAGCACTCTCCCTTCCCCTGGCTCCAGAAATTGTCTCACCTGATTGGCTCCTGGACCAGTGACTAATAAGGAATCTTCTCTCTAGCTCTCTTGCCTCTCAGCCTATCACATTTTGTTTATTTTGCTTAGGTTGGCCACAGCATTGTTAAATGTCAAATATAAAGAGACTGTGGCAGTTACAGAAATAGCAAAATACCTAAGATATACTAACAGAAAAACCTAATGAGGAAAACTATAAACTCCTTCAGTTAAGGAGAAAAATGCTTGTTTTTAAAGGAGAATATAAGACAGGAACTGTTTTGTGAGTAAATTTATATTTATTCACCATATTTAAAGATGCCAACAGTAACCATATTAATCTATCAATTTAAATTTTAATAATATTTCAGAAGTTTCAGGAAGTAAGCATTTTAAAACTCTCCATAAAAACAAGAGTGTGTAGATAGCTAAGTCAATTTTGATAATAAAAAGGTAATTCAAAAGGGTAGTATAGTAGGTAGAACTAGGCAAATACACTCTAAAACAATAAGGACTTCAAGGATATGTATTTATGTATGGAAATGTGACATATGATAGGATATTACTACAGACCAGTGGGAAATAATGGCTTTTTAAACAGATGTCAGGATGCTGCCTTGCTGTATGGAGGAAAACTTAAACACAAAAATCTCTGGACGACTTGGAGATATAAATGTAAAAGAGGAAAGTATAATTACAATTCTTATATCTAGAAGACTATTTTGTGATCTGAGGTAAGGAACTTAAAAGCCCAGGCCTATGAATTGTAAAAATGTTTTATAAATCCAAGTATCATAAATCTATTCCATGAAAAATATTATAGACAAAATAACAAATGGGTGAGGGACAGGACATAGTCATGTTTAATGTTGAAAATTAACAAATGGATTATAAAATCAGCTTTCACAAATCAACAAGAAAATGGGAAACTAACCTATGTATTGGAAAGGGGAGGTGGATAGACAATTCACTGTGCTGAGAGACAGGCCCAGCCAAGGCTTTCTCAGAGGCCCCTTATGAATGGGCAAAAAAATTTATTACTGTGTTCTTGCCCAGGGACTTGGCAAGGTCCAGTCCAGGGCTGGGACAAGAGTCTTGAAGGAGTTAAGGTTTCAGTTCACTGAAGAGACTGGAGTTATCAATCTCAAGCCTGCCTACTATGTGCTTAGTTTCTGACACACTTGGGATCTCCTGTGTGCCTTAGACAGTATTCTGTTGCTGTGAGGAGACACCATGACCATGGCAACTCTTATAAAAGGAAACATTTAATTGGGGATGGCTTACAGCTTCCGAGGTTTAGTTCATTATGGTCACGGTGGCACACAAGCAGACATGTGCTGGAGAGATAGCTGAGAGTTCTACATCTGAATGGGTAGACAGCGGGAAGAGAGGGTGACAAGAGGTCTGGCTTGAGCATCTGAAACATCAAAGCCTATCCCCAGTGACACATTTCTTCCAACAAGGCCAAACACACTCCAATAAGACCATACCTCCTAATAGGGCCACTCCCTACAGGCCCATGGGGGCCATTTTCATTCAAACCACTGCACTGTTCCCAACTTGTTCCGTACAACACTGTTTGATTAACCTCCCGCTGACTTTGTCCAATTATACGATAGCTTTCCACTGACTCCATCCCATCTCTCCCCTGCAAACTGCCTATAAGAGGCCATACTTCTTAATAAGCTTGCTTGGCATAAGATCTAGCTTGTACAAGACCTCCTGAACCCACCTTTCCAGTCTTCTTTCTTTTGATCCCCTGGTCCTTCCTCCTCAAGACTTTGTCACTGAAGAATGGCATGCTGCTCCCGATCAGAAGAGGAGATCCAAATGGCAACCACATCCAAAGGAATAGCCGGCTTCTGTAGCAACTGAACTGCACCAGTAAGATGGAATTGTGAGCATTTTCATTTGCTCTTTTACAGTACAGGGGCTGGAATCCAGAGCCACTCTACCATTGAGCCATATCCCCAGCCCCCAAGACACTATTTTTGGCAATCTAAATGCCTCCAGTTTAAAACAGGACAACATTGCTGGAAAGGTAGGGAGGAACCAAACTCTCCTATACCTTTTCTGGGGGTGTGTACTGCCATGTTTGTTACGGAGGCCAATGTGGCAGGACTTAGTTAAAGTAAAAGTATCTGGATTCTAAAATCCAGAAATTCTCCAGTATTTTAATCACACAGCCAAATAACGTAGCAGGGAACCGGAGACAGTGGGAAGCGTCTAGCTGAAGGAAAGAGGTTAATGTGAGGAACAGTACTATAGAACACTGTGTGCCAGCCAGTTAAGAGCAATAGGCTATAGGTGCACCATCATATGGGTAGATTTTTAAAGTCAAATGTGGGCTCCCACCTCTGGGTGTAGTGGAGTCTCTGAGGTCGGACACAACCACAGAAAACAACCACAAAAACTATAATGGAACACACTGACGTTGCCAAGCGCCCCAAAAGTCTTGTGGTGCGGCCACTAGGAAAGCATTTTGATGGGACTGACAGCGGTTCTCCTCATAGCTGTGTCCTCAGTGGATACACGCATATGTGAGCCGTACAGAGATGCTCACGGCATCACTACCTGTAATCACCTAAGCTATGCGTGAGGCCGCATGTCTGAAATCCTAGCACTCAGGAGAGTGAGCGCGAGGATCTAGAGCTTGCCCTAGATAGTAAATACTCCATGTGGTGGGTGAACAAGAGTAGAATGAACACATTTCTGGTACTTTTGGGGTATTCACCCTGTTGAATGCAATGGAAACAAAGGAACAACAGGTCACAAATGCAACAGTTAATAGAGGGAGTCCAATAAGAAAGCAGCATATTGCAAAATTGTTGTAAAAATCAAAAAACAGGTAAAATTAAGCTAAATTGGTTAACTTTGTAAAAATTTACTAAACTAGAGTCCTTATTTGTGTAGTTTTCTTTATGTACATTATATTTCAGTAAGAACTTACCTTTTAAGACCAGCCTTTGGCACACCAACAGACTGGTTCTACCTCATCTACCTGAAATTTCAGAAAGAAGATCAGATAAAGGAAAACAAAGACGGGACGCATTTAGAATAAGACAGAGAAGAGCCCATTCGGAGTTCGTGTGGTAACTTGGCGGACCGAGGTAGCATCATGGTGATTTCAGTAGTAACAGACATAAAACACCTTTAAACTCCACCACTGCCTCTGCTATTAATCCCTTTCAGAAATGAACATGATTTCCTATTGCTGGGATTTGAAGGCGTGTGACTTCCTACATACTGAGATCAAAGGTGTGAGATCTCAAGTGCTGGGATTAAAGGTGTGTGTCACCACTGCCTGGCTCTGTTTCTCTCCTAGACAGAGTCAATCTCATGTAGTCCAGGGTGGCTTTGAACTCACAGAGATCCAGACAGATCTCTGCCTCCCAAGTGCTAGAATTAAAGGTGTGTGCTACCACTGCTTGGCTTCTGTGTTTAATCTAGTGGCTTGTTCTGTCCTCTGATCTTCAGGCAAGCTTTATTTAATACACAATATATCAGCACATAGATATGTTACTTTTCCTTGCAAACTTCAGAGCCCTTTCTTAGTACACAGTGGAAAACAGCCTCATTCGGTTGTTACCTGTCACAGGCAAGAGAGTCACTGGTTCCCAGAAAAACATGATTCCATACCAAAGGCATAGAAAATATTTTCGATAAACACACAGAGGAAAAATTGCCATATCCAGGCCAACAGATGTCTATCTCAGTACATAAGGTATACAGAACACCAAGTCGATAGTGCCAGAAAAGAAATGCCCCACGTGTTATTACAGTTAAAACACAAAATGCACAGAACAAAGAAAGTATGTTGAAAGAGAAAAACACGTATAAAGGCAGCCTGTTGGCTAGCTCTCACAGTTTTGGAAGGTGCTACTGCAGGCTTGTAGGAGAGAAAAGTCAAAAATGATTTTACTTAAACCTGAACATTGAAAGCTACAACACAAACCTGCCAGAAACATATGCGCATTGGCAGAACACTGGCATGACTTTTATGGAGTTAATCAATCACTTTCTGATCATATTTTAGGCCCCATCCACAGGAAGAAACCCATGTCTGTTACTGTAAACCTGGCCCATGACTAAGGAGGTCATAGGCCTTAGTAGGGAAACTACTACTGTTACTACGCTACATGGACATGATGCGCCATCCAAGTTTTACTTGAATAGTTATAATTACACCCCTCTCTGAGTTGGGCAGAGAGGTTCCTTATTGCAAAGGAGAGTAGCATCCACAGATACTTGTAACTCATCAAAGTGCTGAAAATAAGGGATGGTCGAATACTAATCATTAAGTGGGTCTTCAGTACCACAACCAATGTAGCTCAACGAGCACTGTAGAAGGTACGGTGGAAAGAACATAAGAGCTCGGGAAAGGAATAGAGTGGGAAACATGCTGTCTTTGGAACATGACTGGCACTGCATTCTCCATCTCACAATAGCTATACTCACCAGCACAAGGTTAGGCCTATGAATGTCCTGTCATGTGTAGGTGGCGAGAGGCTCCCTTGAGCTCTTTCCCCAGGAGGACCTAGAAGCAGATAATCGTAGCTAATGAGGAGATGCTGAAGAGGCCTCTCTTCCCCCTGAGTATCTCTGAGGCATGTTTTTCCCTAGATATGGGAAATTTTCCTTTCTGAGTTTACTGAAAATATTTTCTATGCCTCTGGTTTGTATTCTCCTTCTGTGCCCATAATGCATATTTTTTTTTGTCTTTTCATAGCGTCGCTAAAATCTCACATGTTCTGTTTATACTTTAAAAAATTTGGCATTAGGTTTGACTGAATAATTCAACTCCTTTCTCATCTTCAAGCCCTGATATTCTGTCTTCCACATAATTCACTCTATTAATGTGGTTTTCACTGAGCTACTCAGGTGGCTACTGAATTCATCATTTCCATTATGACTTCAGCTTGAATTTCCCCCAGTGTTTCTATCTTTATTGAATTCTATGTTCATACGTTAAGTTGACTTACTTATTTCATTCAGCTGTTTTGTGTTCTAGACTTTGTTCAGGAGTTTACTTGTGTTTTCTTTGACTTCTTTAAGCACGGCACAAGAATCTTCAGAGCAAACAGACAGCCTACAGAGTTGGAGAAAATCTTGACCAGTTATATTCCAGATAGGGGGCTAATATCTAAAATTTACAAAGAACTTCAGAAATTAGAGATCAAGGAAATAAAAGTGCAAATCAACAAGTGCGCTAAGGAAATGAATAGACAGTCCACAAAAGAAGAAATACCACTGACCAATAACTATTTTTAAAAGTGTCCAACATTCAAAGTCATCAGGAAAATACAAATAAAACTGCTGAGTTAACCCATCACCCCAGTTATGGTGGCTAAAATCAAGATACATAACAGCAAATGCTGGAGAGGATGTAAGAAAGAGAAACCCTATTCACTGTTGGTGGGGGTGCAAATTAATATAGCCATTATGGAAATCAGTTTGGATGTTCCTCAAAAACTTAAAGATATACTATCATAAGACTCAGCTATTCAACTCCTGTACATATACCTAGAGACCATTATATCCTATCATAGAGATATTTGCATGTCAGTGTTATTGTTTCTATTTTCAGACAACAAGGAAACAGAGCCAGCTTACCTGTCTATCAGTAGATGAATGGATAATGAAGATGTGGTGCATATACAAAATGAAATATTATACATCTGTAGAGAAAAATGAAACCATGAAATTTGCAGGAAAATGGATGGACCTGGAAAATATAATATTAAACAAGATGACCCAAAACTCAGAAAGGAAAAACCCACATGTTCTCCCTTATAAGAGGATCCTAGTCTACAATGTATGTGTGTATACATAGAAACTCTAAGTGTAGGAATTACATTCAGAAAATAAACCAAGAAAGGATAGTATTTGATGATGAGGACAAGCAGAATGCAGACAAACTGACATGTGGATATGAAACGAATTGTCTCTCTAGTTTCAATCTTTCATAGTTTTTCCTCTTTTCTTTTTTCTTCTTTTCTGTGTATAGGTGTTTAGCCGGATGTATGCCTGTATCTTAATGCATGCCTGGTGCCCACAGAAGCCAGAAGAGGGCAACAGATCCCCTGAAACTGGAATTCCAGAAGGTTGTGAACCACTATGTTGGGCTGAGAATCGAACCTGGGTCCTCTGGAACAGCAGTCAGTATTCTTAACCACTGAGCCATCTCTCTAGCCTCAGTTTTTTTCTTTTCTGTTTCATTAAAAAAGTACATAAAAATGTAGCTGATCTTGGAAGTGTAAAGTCTTAAGTGAATGTCCATAGCTTCAGGACATCTATTCTAATGGTCTAGAAGTTCACTGAACTACATTGAGTTTTCTACTGGGCAAGTGTTTGTGTGACTGGTTACCTTAGATCTAGCTGTGCAGTATGATATTTTTATTAGTGAGTTCATTAACATATGGTGATTTCATACATTTGATTTTATCTAAGCCACTATCATTGATTGGGTCATTACTATGTGGTTGGTGGTTTTTGGAGGAGGCATATGGTTTTCTTTGTGTTATTTGTGTTTTTAAATGGGGACTCAAACATCTGGAGCTGGTCATTGGTTGAGAGGTTTTGATCTTGATTTATCTAAGGTCACCTTCCTTTCAGTGGAGATGTTTGCAATGTTCAAGGGGGATTAAGTTGCAGTAGGGTGAGGTGCCATTGTCCTCTGTTACCAGGCTCCTTCCTCAGTTCTTCCTGAAGAGTTGAACTTTGTTTGCAATACCAGTCACTATTCAGGGGCAAACCCACTATGAAAACAGAGTAATAGCCTGCTACTCAATAATACCCTCTCAAGTTCCCATTATTTAGGAAGTAAAAAGACACTGACAGTATTATGTGTCCTAATGTATTAGTTGTTGTGGACATGAATAGGGAGAAAAAAGAGAAAGAAAAGCAGGAAAACACATGGTGAATATAGCAGTTAGTATCAGATTGATATAGAGGAGGGGAACAAATGTAAAGAGGAACTGTGAGAAGAAAAGTCAGGGAGTATGGGAGTTGGGCTATGGGTAGGCTGAAAAGAAGGGTACAGATATGTAGTCAGATAATCTTTGTGCTTCCCTGTGTCTTATGGACCCACTGGATGGATGTGCTTCCAGTTTTAACTCTCTACTTTCCAACTCTAAGGATTGTTTGTTTTGTTTTCTCCGAGTCTTCTAAAGGGACTGTCTTCACTAAGAATCACATTTCCTGTAGCTGTTTATCAGGGGAGATTATAGCTAGAAGTTTTCCTGTGTCCCACCCGGCCTACAGCAGCTTATAAAATAATCACTCAGAGGTTTAATATTAATTACAAACTGTTTGGTCTAATGGCTCAGGCTTCATGCTAGCTAGCTCTTTCATCTTAAATTAACCCATTTCTAGTCATCGATGTTTTGCCACGTGGCTTTGTGGCATTTCCTGGGTTCCATTACATCTTGTTCCCCCAGCAGCACTCAGCATCTCCTCTGACTTTGCCTTCTTCTTGTCTCTCTGCTTGGATTCCCCACCGGGCTCTATTCTGCCTTGCCATAGGCCATAGCAGCTTATTTATTAACCAATGGTAGCAACACTTATTCACATCATACAGAAAGACCATCCCACAGCACTTCCCCTTTTCTTTCTAGTCAAAAAGGTTTTCATTTTAACATAGTAAAATTACATATAACAAAATAGTTATCAAGCAAGAATTACAATTATAATATCTAGCCTATTTATTTTTAGCAAAATTACAGAAAATACTCTATCATCTATCCTATCTTTGTGAGTCTAAAGTTTCATATCTAATTTACCTTTTATTGTAACCAAGGAAAACTATAATTATAACTATCCAGTCTTCAACTTCATCAAAGACCCCAGAAGGATATAATATTATCTAAGTAAACAGGAAGAGCATTGCAAGCAAATTCCAAAATTCTAGAAATGACAGAGACATCTGGCTGCCTGGACAGTCACCACCCAAAGTTCCTCTGCAATGTTGGGGCATCCATCTTCAGTCAATAGGCCTAGAGTCTCTGGGAGACTTTTTAGTAAAGCAGGAGATTTGAAGGATTGTCTCATCTATCAGCAAAGTTTATCAGTTGCTTTCCTCTGTGCCCTGCAGAATGTCTGACAGTATCTTCTGTGAAGCAGGAACCTGAAGGACCATTTCTCCTTGTTTTGGCGAAGTTCACTGGTCACATTCCTATGGGTCCTATTTGTCTAGTTTATATAACATACTGTCAAGCAGTCCAGGCAAGAGCAGCCTCTTGCCTAAATGGCTAGTTTTGCCAAGAAGAAGATAAATTCTGTATATAGTGTCTTCGATGCCCATCCTCCTCCTTCCGGTTCCTCCTTTTTGGAATGTCTTCTTTGCCCTGTCTAGTTTCATGGTGACAGATCTAGATGGCACATGAAAGGGATACTAGTTGTCCTCATGACTTGAGCAGTTCAAACTTTGCTAAGTACTTGTACTCATCACCTCATTATAAACCCTACCAACTCTTTAAAAACACTCCCAAGTTTGTAAATGAGCAAACTGGTGCTCCAGATGTCTCCTGAGTGAATCTCAAGGCCAGAGGCAGGAATTCTGCCAGTCCAAGTCTTCTGCCAGAAACCCTACTGTGTGATTTGAACATGAAATGTCCCCCACAACCTCATGTGCTGACTTCTTTATCCCCAACTGGCAATGTTATTTTGGAATGTGACGAAGTGTTTAGGAGGTGGGACCTAGCTGAAGGAAGTAGGTCACTGAGACCATGCCTTCAAGATGATGCTGGTCCGTGGTCCCTTTCCCTCTCTCTGCTTCCTGTCTGCCATGAAGTGAGCAGATTTTGACACGTGCTCCTGCTGCTATGATGTTTTTCCAAATCATGCAGGAATATGCAAACGGAGGCTCTGAAATCATGAGCCAAAGCAAATCCTTCACCCTCTTAATTTAGTTGTGTTGGATATTTTGTTACAGTGCTGATAAATCTAACGCAGAGAGATGCCTCACTGTATCAAGTAACAATCATTCTAATGACAAAAGGAAACACTTGTGAGGCATTAAGCTTGTAGTGTAACTAAGAAATGTAAAACCCCTTGATTCTATATCCAACAACACACTCAATTATCCCAATGAGATATTCTGAATGGGATGGACATCTTTATTCTATTCTGCTTTGCCAAAGAGACCAGAAGCACCATTTAGTGTGTGTTATTTAGTGAAAAGTGCCATCCAGCTTTTGAGTGGTCACTTTGCCATCATGATTTAATGACACTCACTTCTAGAAGCAGCCTCCAATTTTTGCACGTCAAGATGACAGATAAACATCTCAGGAACAAGCAAGGACTTTCCAGCTCCCCTGTCACTGGACCGTGCAGACATATATCATACCAAAAATCCAGCTTTCAGAAGCCAGGATCAACAGGTGTGCATGCGTTTGCTTGGAGCAGATGCTGAATGTCAGGTGCCAGAAAAGGAAGACTGAGTGGACTATGCTTCTGGCAGGATGCTTGCTAGCTCAAGTGCATTTCTCAAGCCCCCTCCACAAATGGCCTGGGCGCTCCTGTGGCTGCTTTGTTCTTAGTTCCAGCTAAAGGAATAGGTGGTTTTCATCCAACAAACTCTGGTAGATTTAATTGGTCAACATAAACCTGAATGTCAGGTACACTATGGCCCACCATTAAGGTCCATCCTTTGATGCAGGTAATACCACTACCATGGAGAGGTGGCAGTTACCAGACACTTAATTATTCTATTTTGACTATGTCTGCTCTCAGCAATTCTCTACAGAAGAACTAGGTCTGATATTGACAAAGCCACACCCATGTTTTCTTCTCTCAGAAAATACGTCTATAGGTAGAACCCACGATCCTTTGAGAGCCTGTCATGATGAAGACTGAACAAGATATTTTGCATTTATTATCTCATGTCCTTTTCTCAACAACTGTTTAAAGCTTTTATGGTTTGAACATGTACCCCACAGTCTCATGTATTTGAACAGTTGGTTCTCAGCTGCAATCATTGTTTCAGAAGGTTGTGGAACATTTATGTGATGAACTAACCGACGGAAGTATGTATCTGAGGGCACGCCCTGAGCTATGGATCAGCCCTGCTCCCATCTCTAGTTCTCTGTCTCCAGATCCATCAAGACGTGAAGAAGCAGCCGGATGTTCTCACTACCACGTCTTCCCTGCCATGATGGACTCTCCTGCTACCATACGCTAAAGGAAATCCTTCCTTCCCGAAGTTATTTCTGTCAGGTATTCTCTCACAGTGCCAAGTCAAGCCACTAGTGCAAAGATGAGCATCATTAACCACATCTTAAAGACAATGCTCTAGGGTTGAGATAGACAAAAGATTCGGCCCAAGTGGACGTGGACAGTAAGTGGCAAAGCTAAGACTATGGAGTGGATTAGAGCGAAACAATGTGCGTTATTTTCCAGAGACCATGATGGTGGGCTCCAGCTTGTGTGCCTATGAAACTAAGTGCTCTCTTATGACATAGGCAAATGGATTCCAATGACCACTTAAGGGAAATAAAAACAGGGAGCTAGCTGGTACTGGACTAACAAGAAATAGAACAATTGACAGTCCTCACTGGAGTGAGCTGGAAGTACGGCTTTAAAGTTTTTCTTCTCAGTTCATCTTGGTCTGAATCATCTTTATATTCCCCACAGCATCTTGCACAAGGCTTTGCAACTATTAGGTGCTAAATAAATATTTGTAGGGGGAAGAAAGGAACAGGGAAACGAAACTATTTATGCAGTAGCAAGAAAGAATAGCAGGGCAAATAAAAACAGTGTGTAGGCTTGGTGAGGAGTCCGTTACCCCTTCCAGAAGTGTCCATCCACTGCTTGGCTCTCAGTACCTCTTCCTCAGTTGAGAACCTTATACACCAGCACCTGGTCCATTTCGATGAACTAACACGCCTGTTCAACCATTTAACAAATAATAGTCTACAGAGGGACCATTTCTGTATGATCCCGCCATGCAACTCTGCCTGAATCTCCCCAGTTACTGCATAAGGTGAGAAGGGAGGGAAACCTGTGACATTCTGCTCTGGATCCTTCTGCACACTCAGGGCAGCACCCCGTTTAAAGGAAGGGCTTCACAAGCCCGGCTAAATAAACAAGCTTCTCTCACACAGGCACTCCGTAAATCCTGCTAATGTCCCATGACCCACTGTTTGCTTCAGACACCATAAACAACCCACCCCCACCCCCGTGCATGCACAGGCACCTTGACACAGGTTCACCCACAGGATTGGGACACAGCTCCCCTGTAGAGCGTTCTTGAGCCTGGCAAAGTAACTACAGGAACTTACTCTCTCCTCTTCACCAGATGCCTTGATAAGCCCCCTCGGGGAGGGACCCGAGCTGGAGTGATAGCCTGTTTTCTTTAAGTGGGAGTGAAGCCCTGCTTTGAATGCTACAAGAGTTCCTTGAAGCTTGAAGTGTTCAATTTTACTGTGCTCTGCCCCCAGTATAATCCATTGAAAGGGCACTGTCCTTCAGGCCCTTCAGCTGGGCTGACAGCTGCCTGCTGATTAATTGACAGGTTAAAAAGATTGATTCCACATGTCAGAGCTGTAACCCTGCCAGAACAATACAGCTGTCACTTGGGCTGTAAAACAGACGCTTACATTAGCAGTCCTGACAGAGCTGCGTGTGGACACATGCACCTGCCTTTATGGAGAGCCGAAACGCACAGCCAGGCTAAGATTAATGATCTTCAAAGCAACGTTGGAAGACCAAATAAATGTTTCTGATGGAAGCCGTGGTAGCCATGCTGCCTTGGCACGTTCTTGGTCCGCAGATGGTGGCCAGTGGCAAGCCGCGAACGGTGCACGGCCCAAGGTGGGGTTTCAACAGTTGTCTACCGTCACCACCTGTACTTCTAAGACCCAGTCAGTCCAACACACATTTGCATGCAGCTCCCTGCATTCACAGTTCAACCTCTCCATTTGACAAAACCACGTCTTACCACAGGGCTAAGCCTATCCAGGGCAACACTGTGCACACAACCGGGTCAAGCCAATGTGGTTATGGGATGATTATTTAAAATAATTATCTCAGTGAACGGGAACACTTAATACACAAAATTACTGAAACTTGTGAATGTCAAAGCAGGACAGGCCCTCGGGGGCCTGCAGACAACTGTTTTCTCACTGAGAGACGCCAGGGACACCTGGGATGGCTGGACTTGCATGGGCTTCAGAAGAGAACCAACCACCTCAGCAAAATGCTTATATATTCAGCATTGAGACAGCCTGAAGTGGGCACTAAGCAGCTAGAGCAGCTGGCGTTCAAATCTCCAGGAAGACTTCTGAAGCCTGCTGTTTTTCTCCAGATTCGAAACCAGATCTCACACCCCTCCCACTTCCGCCCTTCTTTCAGATCCACAGAGTTCCCTGGTGGGTAAGTGACCAGGTGACTGATCTACCTCAGCAGGACAGAACAACAAGAGCCATGACCAATCCCCGACTTGGGTCTGTGAGAGCAGGGAATCGAGGCTTGTTATTCCCTAATTTCACGTGCTATGCTCCAAGTACCCCACAATTTCCCATTTTGAAAAATGCTGATCCCCTCAAAATGTAAAATTCTGTTGCATAGAGTAATGTTTTACAAGCTTAGCTACAAATTACAAGTATTCTGGAAATGCTTGGAATTTAGTACGAGGCCCTAAAGCAGGGCTTGTAAATCAGAATTTTAAGCATTGAGTTTGGGAGCCTATATTTCTAGTGAACTTCCCAACTGATTTTCATGCAACCAGATAGCTTCAGCTGTCAAGTCCACTCAAAAGTCTCACTTGATAAACTTTCTGCTACGAGGAACAGGCTCTATGCAAAGGACTCTGGGAACGTTTTTGTTAGTAATGCTCCCAGAGAATATTCTTGCTGCAATATACCTGGAAAAGAAGATGATCGGCACGGCAAAGCTACTGAACAGTGGATAAATGTGTGTTTGCAGTATTTAGTAATCGTTGAAAATATGATAAGTGTTTTCATTCTTAGGAGAATAGACCACAAGAAGCAAATTAGGGCCTGACGTTCCAAACACCAATGTCTAAGCAGTGAATCAAGACTGGAATGAATCTGAGACTTCTCCAAGTCAGTCTACTATCATCAAAAAGTAAAGAAATAATGACTCCATCTTGAATTGAAAAGAAGTCCTGAGTCCAAGGGAGACGATGGAGAGTCACTGAGAAGGAACTCCTACCTGGACTAGTCCTGAGGGATGAGATAGGCTTTCTAGAATAAAGGAGTCTATAAGAAAGTCCTGCACGCCAATCTCCACCCCAACTCTCTTCATTCCCACGACAAAAGACACTTGAGATTTTCTCCAAGCTTCTCAATGCAGAGCATTGTGTTGGAACTAAGAAGAAATGTGAGGGTAGTGGTGCAAGCAGACAGACTTCCGACAGCATTACTCATGTCCCGGGCTAGAGAGCAATGCAGTCTTGAGTGGCACAGAGAACCAAGAGATTGACTAGGTTTTACGGCAGAGTTGAGGGAGGAACTGTAGAATGTCACTCAGACTAAAGATCAGAGGTCAGATTAGGATAAAGATACCTCAAGGAATGACAGGGAGTGATGGATAGATGATGGCATTCCTGACAGAAGCCCTGAAACCCCATTTCAGCTCTTCTCTCTGTCAGTTTCCACAATACGTGTGGCCCAGGGTAAGTGGTGTGTATGAGGCTTCAAACTTAAATTGCATTCCTCACCCTAACCAATGTGTACCAAGACAGAAGTCATCTTTGCTACATAAGTCTTTAAAAGTGTGGGTCTTGCCGGTCTGAGTTTACAAACTGAGATTTTTGTCTTTGATAACTGATAGGAAATGTTTTGTACTATGAGGATAAAATAAGTCTTCTACTTCCATCCATTGTTCCCAATTCTCTCTCCAGTCTGTAGACAGAGCAAATCTTTCCACATCAACTCTTCTCAAAGAGAAGTTGACATGTTGGTGCTGGTCCATGAACTGTTACCTGGCTTCAAGAAAAGCAAATGTAAGAGTTCACAAAATGGTACAGCTATTGGATATTGACATGCTAAAAGCAAGACCTGGCCAGTGGATACATCTTGTTGGATACAGTATAGACCAGTCAGATGCTGTAAAAGCCATTAGAGATCTATGCTAGTTCACATCACAGGTCTCTATATAAAAGGATAAAAAGTTTTAAAGCCATATTCATTTGATATGGATAATTTGAGAATTGGGATGCACTGTAGTAGCCTTTCCTTATCCACAGGGAATAACTTCCAAGATCACCAGGAGACTTCTGAAATGACAGATAGAACCAGCCCTTATATATGTTAGACTTTTTGTTGCTATGATGATAAGTATCTGAAATTATTATTTGTTACTTGTGTGTACGAATGTATTTACATGTTTTCTTAGGGGGATACACTTATGTGTGCTAGTGTGCATGCACATATATGTGCATATGTGTGTAGGTCAGGGTCAGCCTTAGACATTGTTCCTCAGGCCCCATTCCCCTTGGTTTTTGAGGCAGGGTATCTCACTGGCTGTAGGTCACTGAGTAAGCTGGACTTGCTGGCCAACAAGTCCCAAGCGATCTAATAGAAGTTATGTAAGTGATCCCTTCTCCCCACACAGCATACTTTAATATTCTCTAAAAGCAAGCACTTCATACAGGTTTCCGATGTCACTGCCATTTCTGGATGGAGTCATTACTAAATGGAGCAAGGGCCATGCGAACACAGCACCGCGGCGGCAGTCTGATACCTATGGCAGCCTCTAAGTAGCTAATAGCTATGTACCACATACAGCATGGACACACTGAACCAAAGGGTCCCCACATCCCAGACACGACAAAGCAGGAAGATGCATTTTGTCAGGCCATTCAGGCGAGGTTTCCAATTGAAAAACCTATCAAGTATCTCTTTCTGGAATTTTCCATGGAATATTTTTGGATCATAGTTGGCTCCAGATAATGGACGCTACAGGGAGTGAAATCTCAGATAAGGGATGCTGAATTACATGTGGCGTTGCTGAAAATACTCCCAGCGTGAGACTTAGCCTCTTCTGAGCCCACCTCGCCCTTTTCTTCTCCGTGCTAATCCACCATACTTCCTTTGGCGTCACTGCACACAGCAGTTTCAAATCCCCACCGGCCCGTCATTTAGTGCTAGCTGCTGCCCAGGAAATTGGGGTTGAAAGGGGGCTGTGGTGGGAGACTGGGTGCAGGCAGACTTTTCCCCCTGCTTTCCACTCCCCAGCCTGAGTTCCTCTTTGGAAAGGTTCTAACCCCGGCTGGGTGGCCCCAGAGAAATGAGATTTGGGCTTGAACAGGCTTTGCCATAAGTCTCTTCAAAGCTTTTATGGTGAGATTCAATATAGATATACAGATCAATTATCTTAAAAGCAGCGAGGAGGCCCATCAAATATTTCCAACTTTAAACAGGTTTATTTCCATCTGCACTTATCTCCGCTATTTAAACCCCATTGCTTGCAGTTAATCTTATGTAATACAGCATAAGAGGGCTTATTTACTTTCTAATGACATCAATTGGCCATAAATATCAGACATCCGAGGTTCGCTGAAGCTGCGGGGACAGTTTTCCATTCTGACTTGACATTTGACTATTTGCAGAGCTTTCTCTTCTGTTTGTTCTTGTGTGACTCACTTATCGGCTGTCATAGGCCCATGTTCGATTTATTTAAATTGAATGAATAAGTACATTAGGCAGGGCTGTCAGGAGGAGAGAGAATGGGATGAGTGATAAGTCAACATTGCAATAGAGAGTCTCAGCAAAAGTGCACAAATCAAACTACGAACTGGAGGTGAGAGACAGCCCAGGCCTGGCAGGTGCACAGCCATCCAGGGCCCACAGCTCTGAGGAGGAGTGTTCCCTGTCTCCAAGGTTTCCATAAATTTCAGTAGAGCTAGAGGCAAAATTCTTGCAACAAGAGTGGACACCGGATCTACAGATGACCTAAAGCTTCCACAATGAAGAAATTAGTTAACATCTGAGTAGGTTTAGAAGTAGATGACTACCAATGGGAAATGTGCCAATAATTCGGATCTCTATCTAAAGTTCTTGATAGAAAGGAGTAGTGACCATCTCTGATGTGACTACAAGCAGAGTCTCTCTCAAGTGACAGTTTATTTCCTTACATTCATTCGTTCGTTTATTCATTTAGGGCCCAAGTACTGCACCAATCATTGGAAATTCAATGAGAGGGAAAACAGCTGAGGCCCTTGTGTCTAGGGAGCTCGCCTTAGTTCAGGAGACTGACATGAACCCAGTGGTCACACTGGTGAACTGGCAATGGCAAGCCGTGCCTATCCCGTGGAACAATGTTATCAGGAGGGAATAAAAGAAGGATGGAATCAAGCATATCTCCCCCCCCCCCCAATACTTTAACTGAGAAGCAACAAGCTCTTTGAAGAACTGAATCACGGTCAATATATGAAGAGGAGTATCTCAAGTCGAGGAATTTATTCAAGCTCCAGGAGCAAATGCCAGGGAGCCAGGGACAGTGGCAGCAGATAAGGCCGGCAAATTGGGCAGGTGCTGAGCAGCAAAGGGCCTTCCAGGCCAGTCACTCCTTTGTTCTTTAGCAAATCAATAGCAAATAACTGCAGACCAGAGCAATGTGAGCAGTGAATCCAGGGCAGACTGGACTTGCAAAGGCCGGTTAGGAGGCTCTGGAGCAGCTGAAATCAAGAATGACTATGCTGAAAGAAACTTGGGTGGTGATGATAGAGATCGGGGGCAGGGAGGTGGGTAAAACTGATGGGCCCTAGTGATGAGCTGTAATATGGGGTGGCAGAGAGGTGTATCACAACAAAAGGCAGCTAGACAAGATTCTTAGTAAAATCTTCAAACCATGTATTGCTGCTGCTGTGAATTCGCACACTATGAAGACTGTGTTGGTTCTTCCTTTCTCTTCCTTTTCTCTTTATACCGTATGTTTAAGATTAATGATGCCTGGCTCGTAACAAATGAAAATACCTTTTTATAAAATCATGTCTCAAAATGTACATGGCTCCAGCTCCCTGGTAAAACTGCTCTTTTATCTCCTAGCTTCCTAATAGAGGTGCTCCTTCATTTCCCAGCTCCCTAACAGAGACGCTCCTTCATCTCTTAGCTCCCTGATAGAGGTGCTCCTTCATCTCCCAGCTCCCTGGTAGAGGTGCTCCTTCATCTCCCAGCTCCCTGGTAGAGGTGCTCCTTCATCTCCAAGCTCCTGGTAGAGGTGCTCCTTCATCTCTCAGCTCCCTGGTAGAGATGCTCCTTCATCTCTCAGCTCCTGGTAGAGGTGCTCCTTCATCTCCCAGCTCCTGGTAGAGGTGCTCCTTCATCTCTCAGCTCCCTGGTAGAGGTGCTCCTTCATCTCCCAGCTCCCTAGAAGAGGTGTTCCTTTGTTTCATAAGACTCTTAATGAAGACCTGTCAAAATCACCAAGGATCACACAATGGCTTCCATTCTCTAGGGAATATCACAAACCCCAAGTCATTGCTGACTGATAACACTTGGGCCGGTCAACACAATACTCATTTCCAACAATCTCAAATTTAAGAAACACAAGCACAAGCACTAAAACATTTGGACTCAAGCACCTTTATTAGTGGATAGAATTCCTGCCAGGTCATCTACCAAGCACTCAAGACAAATTTTTCAGATCTTTCACATACCATGCTAGTGTCTGGTGAATTTCATTTTTACCACAAATCAGCAAAATTTGGATTTTTTTTTTTTTACTTCCCAAATAGATGGGGAAGTTTCTGAAAAGTTCACCAAGCTGTGTGTGCTAAGACTGCTGAGTTGTGTTCCCTGCTCCTTACAGCCTTTGTCTTTGTCTTTGGTGGCTTTGCTGACAGTTTCCTGCTTGACTGTTCATTCTCAAAAAAAGGGCAGGTTGCAGAAGGGTGATTGATGCAGCAACAGGTCCTATGAATTTCCAGAGGATTCCTATGGGTAGATTTTGAGATTCACTTAGCTAGGACTATGCTTTATCTAGTTCTGGTTAAAGAAATGAGCCCATATCATCTAATGCCTGATGAGAAGATTTGACCTTCAACAATCAGGGAGTGACCTGAGCCAAGCAACACTTATTTATTTATTTTTGGCTCAGATTGCATTTTCTACCTTTTCCCCACCTCTCCAGCCTTTAAGTCCCATCAGCTGATCAACACAAGCTGCACTTCCTTCAGGAAACCACCTGTCCACGACAGCCTTCGTACCAGATGTAGACAAGTAGAATCAACTCAGCTCTCAGAGTCAGGGCTGACAGCCATCACCGTGTGTGTGGAGCATTTTACGAGGCGACTCTGGCCAAGTACTTCTCAGCTAATAGCTTATGGGGATGGGTATCCTCCAGCGCCAGGAGGTGACTGCAGTGTTGAGGAAGCAGAGCCAACAGCTCCTATCCTGGGCTCAGCCACACGGTGGGGAGGTTCTGGCATTGTCCAGCCTAATGCCCCAGTAAACAGAATCCTCGGGACTCTGCAAGAGTTAGAGACATAAAGCCCAGCACCCCATATTCATGAGGTAGAAATATGGGAGAAGGTAACATAAAGAAGGCTTTATGACCAAAAAAAAAAATATTAGCTTGGAGCAGAATACGCAGGATTACAAAGTCTTGGGATGCCGCTCACAGATGGACTGGGTGTAGGAAGTCCTTGGTAGACAGACGAAGGAATACAAAATAGGGAACTAAAGAGCCATGGATGGGGAGGAGCAGAGCCCTCTGACCATATGCTTGCCTGTCCCTTCCCAGCTAGACCAATGTGGTGGCACTTTAGGAGACAGAGCCACAGCCTGTGTCCTAATTGGGGGGAACAGGACCTGGGATGCAGACTGAATTGGGTGAGAATAGAAATTTTTTTCCCTCTTCTCTGCTCTTTCCTTCTTTTCTTTCTCCTGTCAGAGGCCCCCCCATTCCGCTTCTCCAAACTGCAGGCCCCTAATGTTCATCTTGTGTAACTGGTGACATTAGCTGGCGGGGGATAGCCACCAAATCCGGGAATTCCTCCATCCTTCCTCACAGAGGGAGCTGGAGGCAGGAAGCAAAGGAATCCATGTGTCTTGAGCAGCCCTCCCCACACCACCTGGAAATACTGGCACCTCCCCAAAGGGCTGCCTTTCCAAAAGCCAAGGAAATCCCAAAGCTGTGCCTTCGGGCCACAAATAAGGCAGGCGATCAGGCTTGCCTCTCTGTGTCACCAGGCTGAAAGGCCCACTGTGACCTCGGCATTGCTAAGATGACCCCAAGCTTTCCCCGTCCTTCCCTGGCTCACCTAACTCTAGAAAAACAACCACCAACTAGGGGGTTCTTGCCTTCTTGCCCCTTGCAGGCGCCAGGCCAGGCAAGGACGAGCCCCCTGCAAGGCAGGCTCAGGATCCGAGCCAGGGGTGTGCACACAATCTTGAGAGACAGATGGCCAGGCGTGTGGGCCGGCAGATAGAGGCTCCTGCTCCTTGTCAAGATGACACTCAAAAGTACATCCCTGTCATCGCAGGTTGTCAGTGGTGTGTCAGCGCAAGATGCCGTGTGTGTTTTTGGACACTCTGTAAGTTTGGGAGACTGAGCTGGATCCCACTTCCATAGCAACGACGAAATTCCAGCCCCAGTCTCTGAGCTAGTGTCAGACAACACGGGGGGAGTGGCAGGCAGACAGGGGTGTCACTCCGGGAGCAGAGAGAGCAGCATTGCTGTGGTGAGGGTGGGCAGGAGGCCTGTTCTGGAAGTCCGTATGGAGACCGTGTGTGGGCACAAAATGACAGAAGGCAGGAGCTAATGGCTGAACTCGGGGGAAATGCAATCTGCTGACTTGAGCATGCTGGGGATCTGGGGTTTCCTGAGCCCTGAAACCTTCCAAAATCCCTGAGGGTCTTCTGGGTTCAGAAGAAAATCCCCGTTGGTTCAAACTTTATGAAGCACATTAGAGTAGCTGACTTGATATATAAGGGGATGGAATTGAATATAGAAGGTAAAATACTGGATTCCCCCAGGACGGCAAGAAGACACAGAATGACAAATATGTGTCTCTTTGCAAAAGAAGTTACTTTTATACTGATTTTGGAAATAGGTTTATCCATGTGTGAATAGCTAAGGTTTTGTGCAGCATGAAAGAAGGCTGAGGTAATGACCCATTCATAGCTTCCTTCTCTGTCCCCTTTACCACTCAATCATCAAGTCATTGAATCTTAGAGTTCTTGAGGTCAGACAGCTTCTGTGTAGTCTGAGCTCTTCCAACAATCGGCTATGCTATGTGGGAGTCAGTCACTGCTCTCTCCAGACCTCACTTTTCTTATCCCCAAAGCAGAGAGAGATCCTGAAATGGAAGGATGGCCTGCTGCCTGAGCTTGGCCATGGGTGTTGTAGCAAGTGACCTTCTCTAGTTGGAGAAAGATGATTTTATCCTTGAAAGTATAGGACTGAAGGATGTCCTTGTTTCTCATGGGCTCACGCCTTCATCAGCACCAGAGCAGTGTGTGGCAAGAGTAGATTCTGAAGATATGATTAGATGCTTGAGATGGGAGCATCCCCTTCTTTATCCACACAAGCCCAACCCAGCCTCAATCATGGAGATTTTCGTAAGTGAAAGAAGGAAGCAGGAGAAACGGGGGAAGAGAAGATGTGATGACCCGTAGAGGTCGGGAATAATGAGATTACTAGGATCATGGGCAAAGGGATCTTCACAGACAGCAAAAGCTGGCAAGGGCCTGCAAGCAGACCTCCCCCTGCTCCCTGAATCTCGTAGAATCTCCACAAGTAACACAACTCTTCAGACACCTTGATTTTAGCAAGTAAGGTGACTATCTACATCCAGACCATAAGACATTCAGTTCTGGGTTATCATAAGCCATTATTTTGTATTCAGAGCAGCAATAAGACATGAACACACTATTCTAAAATATAATCTGGCTAGAAAAGCTTCTTCTCCTGGCCTTAGTACACATGGATGAAGAAGCAGAGCACACAAAGAACAGGTAGGTTCTTTGTGTCCTCTTAGAGGTCCTAGCAGTGTTTTGCACCAAGGAGTCATTCAGTTACTACTTATTTGTTTTATTTCATTTAACAACAAATAAAGTAGTTGGACAATCTAGCAGTTGTAAAGTTTTTGAACAAGTATAAGATGATTTAGTCAGAGGAGAAATCTGGTGGTGAGTACCCACTTGCTTAATATGTGAATTGCAAGTAGGAAGACTATTAATTTGGTATTTACCTGTCACAATCATCCAGGGAGCAACCAGCCACCTCTGCTGCACTGACTCGGGCTTCTATGTGGTCACATGTCAGCTAGAGATGGTGACTCCTTTGTGCTGTAGTCCATGAGAAGAGTTAAGCCAGAGATTTCAGGATCACCAAGGAGAAGCTGAGATATCAGAGACTGGTTCTCAATCAGTATTCTTTCAGAATACATTTCATAGATTCCAGGGATAGGGACATGAATAAGAGACTCGCCACTCCACACTCAAGGAAGTGGAATGTCGGGTGCACAGCTACAGAACCAAATGATCATGAGACAAGACTGCAAACACCAAGAGCTTATGCGTGTTGAGCAAACTTCCTCAACTTAAGCTTGAGGAAAATCTCCTTCACCCCCCAAAATCAGGGCCAATAAATATCAAAATGGAAGGGGAATCTAAGACAATCACTAATCAGCAATATAAAACTGCATTGGTACATAGAACATATGAGACCCATAAAAGAATTTCCTCAACATTACAAAGAGTGTTTATGAAAAATAAAAAACAAACAAACAAAACCCCAACCTGCATCATTCTTAATAACAAGCTGAATGAAGTCTTTCCCTTGAAGTCAAACGAAAGATAAAGATGCCTGTTTTCGATGCTGCTGACACACAGCCAACTAGTTCTAGTTAGAATCATTAGAGATGGAAAAAGTAAAGAAGCAATCCAAATTGGAAGTAAACAAATACAACTGAATTTATCCAGAGACAATGTAAATCTATATGTGGAAAACTCAATGCCTCCATAAAGAAACTAATATGACTAATAAATAGACTTAGCAAAGTTGGAAGGTACAAGGAAGCACACAAAATTAGTGTGTCTTTTTACACTTAAAATGAACAATCTGAAAAGAAAATTAAGGAAGCAATTCCACTTATAATAACATCTAAAAGACTAAATTAGCCTTATATAAATTTAGATAAGGAAGTAAAATCTTGTACATTGGAAACTATAAAATATTACTCAAAGAAATGAAAGATCTAAGTAAACAGAAAAGACCTAAGTAAAAAGTAAATGGTATTCAAAACAACCTTGGTGGGAAAAGAAAAACTTGGAAGACTTACACTTTCACATCCAAAGCTCACGACAAAGCATCAACACTCCAAACAGTTGTGATACTAGTACACATAGGACACAGGTATACGCTAATGAAATGGAATCAAAAGTCTGGAAATGGATACATTCATGTGTTATCAATCAAATTTTGCCGAGATTGCCATGCCTATTCTGTGAGGAAAGAACCATCTCTTCAACAAATGGTGCAAGGAAAACTTGATTTTCACTGGTAGAAGAATGAGCCTTAAGCATATCTCATACTGTATGTAAACATTAACTTTAAATAGATGAGCCACCTGAATATAAGAGCTAAGACTATAATACATTTAGAAGAAAAAATAAGAGGTTCTTTATGACTCTAAGTTTCATAAAGTGTTCTTAGACATGACACTAAAAGGATGAGCAACAAATGAAATGGAAAATTTACATATTTATCAAAATTTAAAACTTTATACATCAAAGAATACTATTAAGAAATTGAAAAGACAACCTAGAGAATAGGATAAAACATTATAAATTGTATGTCTAGAAAGGATTTAATATCCAGAAGACATATGGAATCTCTACAATTCAAGAGTGAAAAGGTAACATTATTTAAAAACAGGCAAAGGACTTGAATAGATATTTTTCAAAGAAAGTATTAAAATGGCAAAAACTGAAGGAAAAATGCTCAACATCATCAGATTCCTGGTGACCCGCCTTCAGCAAGAACCTCGCCAACTTGCTTGAAGCAGAATTCCAATACTGCGATGTTTTCTCTTAGTGATTTTCTATGTGTCGGCCTCTAGCTGGTCCTTAGCTGTACTTACTTACTCATCTTTCCTTGCTGTATTTGTGATAAGAACAGCTCTAATCTGCACTCAGTATTCCTGCACTGTGTAAATAAAGTCCTGAATAAAATCCTTAAGTAAAAAGAGTACAAAAACATACAAATTAGAAGAACTTGAACAACATACTCTTAAGTGAAAAATGAGTTATCTGGGAGATCAGGAGGGACTCTAAATGTCCTGCAATTGAATGCAAATAAAAACATAACACACAAGACCTGTAGGATAAAAATAAACAATTCTAAGAGGCTTGTTTATAGCTATAAATGCCCATATTAAAATATTAGAGAGCTCTTAAATAAATTATGATGTACCTCAGGGTGTTAGGAAAAGAAAAACAAGCCAAACTCACATGGAAAGAAATAATAAAAATATTCATGGAGACACTAATAAAAAAGGAACTAAAGAATAATATAAAAACATCCATAAAACAAAGTGGATTTTTAGAGAACATAAACAAGATTGAAAATTCCTTAAAAAAAACTAACCAAAAGAATAAAAGAGAACTTAAGTTAATAAAATTAGACATGAAATTCTCCACGACCAAGTTGGCATCAGTACAAAGATTGGAAAATAGTTCAAATATTCAAGTCATTAAATATATCACATAAATATAAACTAAGGAAGTTTATGTTAAGCAGAAACCACATGATTAGCTTGATCAGTGCAGAAAATACCTTTGACAAAGTTCAGCATCTCTCCATGATTAAAATCAACGAAGAAACTAAGAATAGAAGGAACAGAGCTCAAACAATAAAGGTTGTAGACAACAAACCTATCTTATACTACGCTTACACTTTCTAATAGTATAGGGGTAAATGCAAAACATTACCACAAAAATCAAGAATAAATTCGGGATATCTGCATTCTCTTTTGTTCAATGTAGTGCTTGAAGTCTTGGCTAGAACAGTAATCCAAGAGAAAGAAATAGAAGTCTTCAAACAGGAAAGAAGTTCAATTATTCTATCTACAGAATATGATCCTGTACCCAGGAGATCCTAATGGCTCCATTGGAAAACTGATAAACACTTTCTTCAAAGTGACGAGATACAAAATCAACTTGTAAAAACCAGCAGCTTTTCTATATGTCAATACTAAACATGCTGAGGAAGGAATCAGGGAAAATCTCATTTACAGAAGACCTAAAGCAGAAACAAATAATTAATTCCAATACTTAAGTAGAAGCCTAAGCAAGGAAGAGAAATACATCTACAACAAAGTTTTTAAGTGCTTCATAAAGAACTCGAAGACCTCCCATGACACTGGATGAGCAGAACTTATATTGTGAAAATAGCTACATTTTCAAAGCAATCTACATACTCACTTCAATCCCCATCAAAATTCAAAGGAAATTCCACCCATGAATAGAAAAAAAAATCCTTAAAATTGATGAACGACTTAGCAGAAAAAGGTATCATAATCTCTGATCTTATTTTAACTACAAAGGCATAGTAACAAAAATAATATGGTACTGGCACAAAGACAGAAAAACTGAACAATGGAATAGCATAGACAACCCAGAAGTAAACCCCTCTATAATAAATGTATCTATAGCCATCTAAGTTTTGACAAAACGTTTCGATAAAGACACAGATATTGGAGAAAAGACAGCTCCTTCAACAAATTGTGCTCAGACACTAGACACCCACAGGCAGAAGAATGAAACTAGATTCCCATCCTTCATGTTGTACAAAAATAAGTTCAAATTGGATCAAAGACCTCAATGTGAGTCCCAATACTGAAAGTGCTAGGGGGAACACAGGTGAATACTTGAAGATGTAGCCATGGTCAGTGTTTTCTGAAAAAAGACTCTAATAACTCAGCAAATAATGACAAGAAATGATAAATGAAATGATATAAAATTAAAAAGCTTCTGCATAGTCAAGAAAACAATCAAGGGAAGAGACAGCCTATGTTTGTCTCTGGGAAAGAATTTTTGCTACAGTTTATACATCAGATAAAGGATTAATATGTAGCATATATAAAGAACTCAGAAAGCTAACTATCAAAAATATCAACATTCAAATCCAGTCAATGAATGGGCCTAATGAAATGAATATACAACTCTCAAAAGATGAACACAGATTGCCAATAAACCTGTTTAAAGTGTTTAATATCATTGGTCATCTGGGAAATGAAATTTAAAATACAGCGAGGTCTCGTCTCATCATAGTCAGAATGGCTATCATTAAGAAAGCAAATTCTAGGCTGGGCGGTGGTGGCGCACGCCTTTAATCCCAGCACTCGGGAGGCAGAGCCAGGTGGATCTCTGTGAGTTCAAGGCCAGCCTGGGCTACCAAGTGAGTCCCAGGAAAGGCACAAAGCTACACAGAGAAACCCTGTCTCGAAAAATCAAAAAAAAGAAAAAGAAAAAGAAAAAGAAAGCAAATTCTAGCAAGGATTCAGGGAAAAGCGAACCCTATACACTGGTAGTTGGAATCTCTGTGGAGGTTCTTATGATCTCGCTCTACCACTCCTGGGAAAATACCTAAAGGAGTCCAAATCTACAGAGGCATCTGACCATACATGTGTATTTCTTGTAGTACTATTCATAATAGCCACAGTAATGGCATCAGTCTAGGTGTCCGTCAACAGAGTAGTTGATTTTCAAAATGTGATGTGGCGGTTTGAATAGGAATGGCCCCCATAGGCACCTATGTTTGAATGCTTGGTCGTTAGGGAGTGGTGCTACTTGAGAGGGATTAGAAGGTGTGACCTTGTTGGAGTAGGTGTGGTCTTGTTGGAGGAAGTGTGTAACTGGGGGGCGGGTGGGCTTTGAGGTTTCAGAAGCTCATGCCGAGCCCAGAGTCTCTCTCTTCCTGACACCTGCCAGTCCAGAGGTAGAACTCTCAGCTCCTTAGCCAGCACCATGTCTGCCTGTGTGCCAACATGCTGATAATGGACTAGACCTCTGAAACTGTAAGCAAGCCACAATGAAATGTTTTCCTTTATAAGAGTTGCTGAGGTCATGGTGTCTCTTAGAGCTTTGGCTATGACATGTGGTAAAGGTATATGATAGAATTTTCCTCTAGTCATAAAGAAGAATGAAATGTCATTTTCAAGGAACTGAATTCATCTGAAGATCATCATATTAATCAAAACAAGGCAGACTCAGAAAGACAAATAAAATGCTTTGTCTCATATGTAGATCCCAAATTTTTTACAGATACATGAGCATAGAAGCAAGACTATGGGAGGGACTAGAGCAAGCAAGAGAGAGAGACTACCACAGAAGAGTATCTCATCTACATGAACAAAAATATCTTTGAAAAACCCATGATATGTACAATGAATGTATGTGAAGAAAGAACAATTAAAAAGCATCTTCTGTATAAGGTTGAAATAGTGAATGTTGGTGAAGACATGCTAGAACAGCAATGAATCTTGAAGTGAAATAAACCAGACGTGGAAGGGCAAGCCATGTATGACTTCACTCACATAAAGTATCTTGACTAGGGTCATTCATGGAGAAATGTGTAAATCATCCCAACTGAAGGAGGGAGATGGGACCCGTTGCTTCAGGAAAGGAGTTTCTGTTTTGAGTGCAGAAAAAAAAAGACTGAATTAGATAGCGGTGATAATTGCACAGCATTGCAAGCAAGCATAATAAATACATTTGCATGCATTATAATTAATACACTTGAGTAAAACATGAAAGCAGAACATGTATGTCATATATTGAACTGTGATTCAAAAAAAAAACTCTTACAAAACTGTAGAGGGAAGAGAACAAGTTGCATGTGACTTGGGAGAGCCAAGTGTGCACTGGGGATGTGTGCATAATGGATGGTCCAGCCCAGCTAGCATAGGATTGTGAGGGGTTTTCAGAGCCCTGCTGGAGAGTAGAGAGACTAGAGTGCATGTGGTGGGCT
>CABHPP010149097.1:23982-43336 GCA_902168425.1 Peromyscus attwateri | reverse complement strand
TTAAGGCTTCTTTGTCACCAAGTCAATAGAAGTTTCCTATCTTGGCCTGCCATTGTTTTTGCTAAGAAGAACATATCCTGTGCCCAGCCCACGTAGGAGCAGATCCTATTTTAGAAGGAATTCTCTGCTGCTGAAAGGCTTTTCTAGAGCCAGCTGTGCTTTGTGCTCTGATTCTGCAAGCCCAGGAAACCACCAGCTGCAGATTTAGCATAATTGGAGTTAATGAGAGGTTTGCTTGAATAGGGGTTTCAGCTTCCAGCTTCCTAAAGTGAGCATCAGGGCACATGCTGGAAGTATTTAAGGAACATAGATGTGGTATTTCTTCTGAATTCATATAGTCTTTCCACCAAGCAAAATTGCATATTTTCTCTTTGCTCTAGCCTGTAAATATATCTAATATAAATATGTTTTCTTCTTGTTTCATCCAAGAAACCCCTCATACTTTCAAGCCATCTATTTCAGTTATGAAAACAGAGTTTAAAAAAAAAAAATCACAAAACCCATTGGGTCCAGCAGGTAATTCTACCCTAATGAAGGCATTATAAAATGCACACCGATTCTAGATTATTCGGCAACTAGGGATTATGCTCCAAGTGGGCTTCCAGACCCTAAACTACTGTAAATTTTGCTTTTAAAAGCACGGAATGTGCACTTAAAAGTCATTAAATCTGAGTAATTTTGCTTACACTGAAGATTTATTGCCCCCTAGGAAAACACAATGTGTGCTTGCAATTACTGCCTCTCTGTAATTTCTCTTCTCAGACCATTTGTTCCCCGCCAAAGCTCTACAAAGGTGATGTTCAGGGTGCTTTGCAACTCAAGCTGTTTTAATAGTGGAGAGAATTTCCCTGGGCCCGCCTCTCTCCCTTCCTGACCTCTCTGCTGTGACATTCATTAAAGTCCAGATTTTGGCTCAAGTCAGAGTTCAGATCTTATCCTTGGCTAAAGAACTCTCGACTGTGGCTTTGGTATGAACTTCAGCTCCTCCGAGTGCAGGGGTCACATGTGAATTTGTTACGCTTCCTGGCAAATGCTTCATAGCCAATGAATCCGTTGAAATTCTCAGGGACTATTTGTTTTTTAGTGTTGCTCTAATACACAATAAATTGTAATTTACGAGGCATAATTGAAGAAAATTCTGGAGGAAGTTGTGTATAAGATTAGGGGGATTATTAAATCAACTTTATTGTGTTTTCAAAACTTAAAAATGGTTTACAGCCATAATAAATTGTTTGAGAGTGCTATCAACCCATAAATTTTAATAATTTAATAAACATTCGGCAGTTAAGTTGGGCTTGTAGCCAAATCCCAGGGCTGGTTTTGTGTCATGTATAGTAATGTGTGTTTTAGTTTACCTGGGTGATAAAGGAATGAGCTGTTCTCATGCAAGACACGCAGTGATGGGTCATTAATTTTAATGAACTAAAGCTGGGAACTGGAGTTTGCAGCCAGAGGGGAAATCGGCTCTGCTGCCCATCCCCAGCCATTGTTTCCATCTAATAGGTTTAAGGAAAGAGGCCAACTCTACTTCCTCCAGTCCCAACTCTTTGAGACCCAGCAAGAAAAATAATTTCCGATCCACCTCCAGTTTGGGAGCAGTTAACTACCTTGCTAGAACTGTCTTTCTAGCGTGAGCTAAAAATGTTTGTAATGATTTATATATTGAATGTTCCTCATATATTTTGGCTGATGAAAATAATGCAAATTTATCTGTTTCACCGAGCACATGCAACATGGTTTTTTGTTTGTTTGTTTTTGGTTTTTGCTTTTTGCTTTTGTTTTTGCCATCTCTTTTAAAAGTTGCAGGTCAGATTCTAAACAACCTGCTGAGACGCCCTTTGTCTGTGTGGAGATTCTGCATTGGCTTCCAATGTGTTCCTTAATGAGCTAGGCACCCGAGCATTGTGTAAACATTATTCATGTCTGCCTCCACACACCTCTGCCTACATTTGAACCAAATTAATGGGTATCTATTCAATAAAAAATGATTTTACCCCTTTTTATTTTATTATGCTGAAAAGAATTAAACGTATCTAAAAATAGAAGTGGTGCTTTAATGACACGTTTTATTCACGTGTTAAATGTCTGCTTTTATAGTAATTATGAAATTTGTCACCAACACATAAAAGACAACTCATGTAAGGTTTAAACTATTGACATCAGACTATGTAGTCTGTGTTTTTAAAAGGTAATTTTAGATCTGTATTTTATAATAAAAAATGTGATGGGTGTTAATGTCTCCTTTGATTTTTTTTTTAATTTTCTCTTTCTCTGATTGATACAACTGGAAAAAAATATCATACTTGATGATTCCACCAACACAAGCATGTCCTTGGTAACTAGACGGGTATATGCATTTATTCACTCACACAAGATAGGCACATGCAAATGTATGCACTTACCATGCCTACATTTTTCCCTTAATGAAGAGCTTAATAAAAATCAGCATTCATAGCCTCTTCGTAGTCAGATAAATTAGTTAATGCACAATAAGCAGCTCTTATGTATAATGCAAAAGATTAGTCTTGTTATTTGCATAATGCAATACAAACGGCCTCCTGTTTCAAGAAGAAGCCCCCCCCATTAAATTCAAGTTGAAAGCTGGATGACGTCAATAAGGTAATTGTGCCTCATTTGGCATGTCTCAGTCATTGTGTGGAGTTCAGGACCCTATCTGAGCCAGTTGACAGCAGTGCCGAGAGGTGCTGGCGACGATGTTCAGAAGCCAAGTTCTCTCCAGCATGGGAAGAAGAAACTCACTCCCCCTTGCCGCCCTCCCAACCCCCCACCCCCCACCTCACTTCTGGGTCCCCAGCAGAAATGCACTGGGCACTCTGCCCTGTGCACACATATGAGTCTAGATAAGTGCTGACAGGAACTTGCTGAGAGTGAGGAAAACTCTGCTTTTACCAGTAGCATACACAGAATTCCTGGCACAAAGTTGCTGACCTAGACCTTCTCCTGCCCTCACAGAATATCCCCCACATCTTTGAGAAAGGAAGGGGCATTATTTGAAAACTAACATAGTTCTGAGCACACACACACACACACACACACACACACACACACACACACTCACTGATGTGAAGTTACATCATTTTCCTTCAGCCTAGTTAGAGTTTGGAAGACAAATGCTCCTGGGTCTTATTCTTCGACAAATGTTTCACTATATTCTGCCAATAATTAAGTAAGAGAAATGTTTCTTATATTTACTTCTTATATTTACATTTACAAGAATGAAGGGGCAGATGATTTCAACTGTATGACCCCAGACGGATATTTTTGTAAAGCTTCCTTAAAACCATGGTCATGGTGATTATGCAACTGGTCCTGGAAAGATGATGGACACATTTTCCTGACCAGAGTCTCTTGACTCCTGCTCAAAAGCAGACTCGGGGAGGGGCCACTGGAAAGACCACTAAGTGTTTGAGACCTTGTACTGCTCTTGCAAAGGACAAATGTCTGGTTCACAGTTGAAAGGCTTACAGTGTCCTGAGGGTTACAATTGCCCCTGACTCTAGCCCAAGAGGAAGCTGACTACTCCTGCCTCTGTGGGCACCTGCATTCATGTGCAAGCCCACACACAAGTCCACATGAATCAAAATAAATAAACAAATAAAATCTGACTATACACATTCTGTTTTCAGTATCTTCCATGAAAACAGTATTTGGACAAGCGTAAAAGTATGACTTCTGAAAACCACCATGCTTTACTAACCCTTTCATTGAGATGAATAAACTAATTTTATAGGAAAATAATTGTTAGGAATGGATGTGTTTTAAATCATATATCCCATGCTGCACTTTCCATTGTATTTCATAGCATTTTGAAAAACATAATCCAAAGGTTTATGGGTACTTAGACGATCCCATTCTCATCATGTTCTACATCTAATTCTACTTAGCTGTTTGTTTATATGTAACCGTACTCTTCGAAAAGGTGAAATGCTAAAGTTTGCTTTACATACTGTCATAGGAGTTTCTAGTGTTGCTCAGAAGTAATATGAAAGAAGCCAAAAGTAAAAGCCATTGTTAAAACATAGGCAAGTATATTCAGAATTATACATAAAAGGAGAAACTTGTGTTTTAGTGAAAGAAGTCAATTAGAGATACAGAAGTCAGAAGACGGTGTGGCACATGCCTTTAATCCCAGCACTCAGGAGGGAAAGGTAGGTGGATATTAGTGAATCCCAGGCCAGCCTTGCTACATAGTGAGACCCTGTCTTTTTTTTTTTTTAATATATATATTTTGGTTTGATAATTTGATTTAATTGCAGTGAATTTAAATCATATCACTCATTTTTCACTTCAGCTCAATAGTACAAGGAGTAGACAAAATGAATGCTAATTTGAATAGCTTTAACTTTTGTAGATTCAAATTGAGACGGTTACTTCCCTCTTTATACTGACATTATTAAATATTAAACAAAATGACACTGAAAACACAAATCTATCTTCAACCCACCAGTTGGGAATCTACTTGAAGGAACTACACAACTACTACAGCTTTTCTCTTTCATCATAGACAGGTTCATTACGCTGGCCTCTGATTTTGTGTGTGCATATGAACATGGCGGCAGGAGAGAATTTAAAAGATGTAAAGGAATTAGTACAGGTGCTTCAAATAGAATTGAGGCCAAAGTTTGACATGTAATGTTTGCAATTCAGGTTCATTTCAGCAAAGGGTAGCCTCACATATTGCAGCCTTGTTGGCAATAGAGGCTTTTATTAGGATCCATTTAATGGTCTACTGCGATGACAGTCTGTGTTATATCTTAATTAGTAGTATTCTTTCTAGTTCAACTAAAATAGCTGAAGGGTCCTCCTGGGATCTCTTCTGGGATATGATTTTGTTTAATCTTATTATTAATGATAATAAATTTTTACTTTGTTCCAGTAGCATCTGTATGCCAACGCTTCTATTATTTAAACAAATAATTATTCCACATTACAATTCCTTTTAGAACATGACAATAACAAATCATAGTTATGGCTAATTCATAGTGAATTAGGACTAAAACATTAATAAAATTAATTGTATGGTATCTGATTGGAAATCTAAGCCAGTTAAGGCAGGAGGTTTTGCTATGGTTGATAATGCTGTTCCCTGGAATGAAGCAACCAGCATAAAACAGCTCAGTGCTTGTTAGCAAACAAAGAGAAATGGAAACTTGGTTGCTAGGAGACATTATTTTTCATTGTTGACAGTCCCGATTTTCTTTGATTACTGCCACTATTGTTGTTCATTACACACACTGAATGATTTTATTTAACATTAGGGAACATATTTTGGAATTTAATTGTTCCTGTGACTATCAACATGTGTACTCAAGCAGTGTTCACGCCCACTTCACAGGTTAACTGTCTGTGGTAAGCACTAACTCAGAAGGTTCAATAATATGCTGCTTTTAAAAGTTTTCTTGTCAAATGTACATTGCAGTGGAGAGTGATTTTGTAAAATTTTACAAAACAGATTTTTGCATAATCATGAAGTTAAAAATTTCAAGCAAACAGAAACACAATTTTATGTACATAAATTAAATACCATTATCATTATGATTTCTTGCTATAATTAAAATTATTTCATTAACATAAGAGAAAATACAATAAAAGAAAATTTTTATTTTGAATGGGATGGGGGGATTTTGACATCTCAGGAGAGCATGAGAGCAAGAAGGTTTTAAATTCCTTTAACAAAATGATCACCTTGGGATCTAGTTTTCTCTGCACAGAATTTTCAAGAGTATTTATGTGTTGACACCATGACATCCCGTAGAACGTCCAGTAGTTGCACAGCTGTGCAGGAAAGAACAAAGAAGCCCTTTGGTCCAAATGGTGCTATTCTGGTTTTCATGCTGTAACCCCAGCTCTTCTCTCTGCCTCTGGACACCTGCTGGTTCCTGTCCTAACTGTGAACAACACTCCCTACATTCTGAGGTCCTGTGAGCATCTTCCACACCTCCCATGGCTGCTTCACAGAACAGATAGAAAGCACATCTCTCTGCACCCTGAAGGGCCTTTTGTTTCTCTCCATCCTTGTGTCATTCCTCTCCGGTTGGATTCTTTCCTGAAACTTTCTCCTGCCTCCATGTCCTTCCAGGAACCCTAGTTCCTAATTACTCTCCTTGCATTTCCTACTGCCCCACTTTTTCCTTATTTTCTTTTCCTAGTTGTAGATTCAGCTTAACCTTACTTCCTTCTGCTTCTTTGGTCTGTAATTTACCACCCTTAAAGATCATTCTTTGTTTATAGAGTGTCCTGTTTTCTAAGACTATGTAACTTCAGTTCTTAAGCCCAATAACTGAAATCACTCTGGGATGCAGATGATATGCCTTGAGTAAAATTGTTCCCACACTGGAACAATAAAACATCTTCTATAATTTTATTTAATACACATAGACCAGTCGACTGAAAAAATATATTTTGCTGTGTCAAGATTATATTGATTATATTTTAAAAGAAATAATAAGAGATATGATTGGTTGCATGCAATCTTAAAACATACCTTTACAGTATATTTGTATTCTTCTTCTCTTACTTTTGAAAACAATGGTTATTTTGTAGGAGCAGCAACAGGCTATATTGAAAGAGACACTAAGCTTCTTTGGAATATTTGTTATGCTGATTGCTACATGACTTCATGATATAAAAAAGGGGATAGGAAAGTACAGTGATTTTATATAATATTGAAATGAATATAATATTCATTGTGCATTGTGAGAAGATAAAAATTCTCATTGCAAAGCCTAGAATAATCACCTGGCTAAAATATAAAGATACAGTTAATAGAGCAGTAGTATGAATGAACTAAAAAAGAAGTGCTTGTCTTTAAAATAAAACAGGAAAAGGTGGGTAAAAGAATCAAAGAACTAATATAAAAATATGTTTAACAAATAGCAAAGTGATTGAGTTAAGCATAGTATATCAATAATTACATTAAATGTGTATGGCAAACATTCCAATTAAAAAGCAGAGGTATGTAAGAGGAATTGCTAAATGGTCTTATTAATAAAAACCTCAGAGCCAGATATTGGGGTGATCGCTGAAAGATCAGAGAGACAGAACAAGCCACAGCCAACCTCACCATGCCAGCTCCTCAGCTGATCCTGTTTCCTCAGACTGAATGTCTCTGAGTCCTCACCCGAATGGATCTCAGCTGAACTGCCGCTTAAAAGCCTAAAAGCTTAAAAACCTCTAGTTCCTGCTCCTCACGCCTTATATACCTTTCTGCTTCCTGCCATCACTTCCTGGGATTAAAGGCATGTGTCTTTCCCAAGCAAGACATGAGATCTCAAGTTCTGGGATTAAAGGTGTGTGCCACCATGCCTGGCTCTGTTCCTAGGGTGGCCTGGAACTCACAGAGATCCAAATGGATCTTTGCCTTTGGAATGCTAGGATTAAAGGCATGTGTGCCACCACTGTCTGACTTCTATGTCTAATCTAGTGGCTGTTCTCTTCTCTGACCCCAGATAAGTTTTATTAGGGTACACAATATATTGGGGGACACAATATATCACCACAGAGATAACAGAGTGTGGAGGCAACAACAATACCCAATTGCATAAACATCATAAATTAATCATAAAAAAATATGGTGAATCAATTTTTTAAAGGATAACAAGCCAATGGGGAGGTGCCTAGTCTTACTGCAACTTGATATGCCATGTTTTGGTGATACTCATAGGAGACATGCCCTTTCCTGGAGAGAGACAGAAGAGGAAGGGATTGGAGGGCAGGAGCGGGGAGTGGGGAAGACTAGGAGAGGTGAATGAGGGGAGGCTGCGGCTGGAATGTAAAATAAATAGTTGAATAATAGTAAAAAAGATGACAAGCCAACTCAAATGCTCAAATATGATCTTATTAGCAAACTGTGCTGCTCAAATTATAAGTCATAATATATATTGGGACTCACTTCTGATGCTGTGTGATGTCATGTATACACATGTTTCCACCATAATAGTATCACATCACACAGAGTAGATTTGCTGCCCTATGAAACCTCTGCCTTTTACCCATTCATTTCCTCCTTCTCTTCGAGCACTGTAATCAGTCATCTTTTTACTCTCTTAATAACTTTGTCTTTTCCAGAACATTGCATAGTTGGAAGCTTCTTCATAATGACTTCTTTCACTTAGCAACACGTTTTAGTTTTCTCTATGTCTTTCTAAGGTTTTATATCGCATTACTTTTCATTGCTAAATAACATTCCTTCATCAGAATCTGCTACAGTTTGTCTATTTACCCTCTGAAGGACACTTGCATGTGTTTCCAAGTTTTGGCAATCATGAGAAAAGTTTCTATAAACATCCATGTATTCATTTTTGTGAGAATACAAAATTTCAAGCTATTTTGGTAAAAACCAAGGAAAACAGTGGCCAGACAGTAATGGCAAGAGTATACTTCGCTTTGTAAGAAGCTTCTAAACTGTCTTCCGAAGTCAACACACCATTCTGCATCCTGGCTGGTATGAATGGCAGCTTCTTTTTCAGTCTTGGTCAGCCCTCGGTGTTGACCCTTCTCTGGGTTTTTGCTTGTTCTGACAGATGTAATAGTTCCTTGGTGTTTTTATTTCCTGACACCAAATTATGACAGTTATCATTTCATGCTTGCTTGCTCCCTTCTTGCTTAAGACAGTGCCTGATAAGATCTTAGCTCATTGTTTAAGCTGATCAGATTTTTTTTTGTTAATTTTTTTAGTTTTTATTTTATATGCATTGGTGCTTTGCTATGGGTGTTAGGTCCCCTGAAACTGGAGTTACAGACAGTTGTGAGCTGCCATGTAGGTGCTGGGCATTGAACCTGGGTCCTCTGGAAGAGTAGCCAGTGCTCTTAACTGCTGAGCTGTCTCTCCAGCCCTACTGATTATATGGTTTTAATTGTTAGTTTGAAGAATTCTTTGTATATTGTGGATTAACTCATTATCAAAATGTGTTTTTAAAACTGGAATTTAGCTTATCAATTCTTCTTCTCATGGATTGTGCCTTTGATTCATATCTGTAAGTCACTACCAAGCCCAAGGTTATCTAGTTTTTTCTTGGATTTCATCTCCCAGGAGGCTTATAACTCTGATTGATGCTTTATGGTTAGAAGCAATCCAGCAAAACTGACTTTTTAATGTTAACTTAAAGTAACTCATTTTTAAATGAATGTTGATGACGGGTGCATGCCCTGTCTCTAGATTTGTATTTTCACATGTAAATGTCCATTTGCTTCAGCAGCCATTATTGAAGGCCGGAATTCCTGCTCCATTGTATTGCCTCCCATTATGTTTTCAAAGGCAATTGTGCTGTGTTTTTATTGCACTCTGCCAATCACTGCTGCAAAAGATAAAGGAAAAAAAAATATTAGCTCCTGCTTTTAACTTTCAGTGAATAAGCGCTTCATGTCTGAGGTCAAGGATGACTAGTTCCCTGGCTGTCAATATTCAGACAGACAATTGATCTTCTCATTTTATTTAATCTTAGTAGCCATTTCCTGCTCTCCAGCCCCAACACTGCTTAGAGAAACTGAAGGTGTCCAGTGCCGTCAGTGCTCAGTTGAAATGTCACGTGACATGAATCAAAGGCCCATTGGGCCGAAGGAGAGACTATTTATCACCGAGGGACTGCGCTTTCCTGAAATTTCCTTCAGTTCAGACAGCTCAGAATGAGTTCACTAAGCAAGGGGGCAGTGGGTGCTGTGGTTACGTCTGTGGCCCCCACTGCGGGGAGGAAAGGCGTTTTCAGAGCTTTTGCAGCAGTTACTCACCTACACTTGAGCCGTGCCCTTCCACACAGGAGGGGCAGGACTGCTGGTTCTCTCTCATAGTGCTTTGGGCACCTTCTTATGCAAGTATCCAGGCGTGTGGTTTCTGAGCAGGCTGGGACCAGGGTGTTCCTGAAATGTCAGGTGGCCTTTCAGCACCCGGATTTTGCTTGCAACCCTCCAGAATGTCAAGGAGATTTAGCGTCCTTTGCACTGTTCTCGGGAAAGAAAAGAGAGGCATCCCGGGCGCACTTCAATCCCCTTCTCTGCTCCCTCTCTAAAAACTGAGTTTCAGAGTGACCATCACTTTTTTTCCAGTCAGTTTTAAGACTGTGTGGCAAGCGAATTATGCTTAACTTCATAGAGAAATGACATTGTATGCATTTAACATGCCATAAGACTTTCTCATAAGAATTTACAGTTTTAGCCTACAAAGATGGGAGCTTGAAATTCTCTTTTCATAATTCTAAAAATTGTCCTCCCCGGTTTTTGCTTCTTCCTTGATTGTCTCTATTTTTCCTCATGTGAATGGAAAGTTGTAATTTTCTCTAAATAGTTGGACAATTTTCAGTAACTATTGGTGAGGAATTTTCTTTCTCCTTTTGCTTTTTTTGTTTGTTTGTTTGTTTGTTTAATTTGTTTTTCAAAAAGGATTTACTTGTGTAGCTTGGGCTGTTCTGGACTTGCTCTGTAGACCAGGCTGGCCTCAAACTTGGAGATCCCCCTGCCTCTGCCTCTGCATTGCTGGGATTAAAGGCCTGGGCCACCACCACCCAGCTGTCCCTTTGTTTCCTTTTTGGTCTTTCTCTGTCCTTTTCTTCTCCTTCCTTTCTTTACTTTCATGTTTTTATACCAGCCTGCAAAGGATCTGTGGCAACTTATAATTAATCTACACTCAACAAAGCAAAATAATTTTAAAGTAACTATCACCAAGAAAAATAGCTACGACTCTACAGTCAAAATAAGAGAAAGTGTTGCAAGTAAGTAGAATAAGCAGCTATTACTCTACTTGAAACTATTTCCCAAACCATAATGGCTGTGAGGCCTAGATGGATTCATGCTTGGGAAAACAAGCTGTCGACAAGTGTTGGGTTCCCAACTTTTACACGGTGAGATGGTTAAACTCAGTTGTCAACTTGACAGGTCTGAGAAATTTAAGAAATCAGTGAAATCCAGCCCTGGGTGTGTCTGAGGGCTTTTCTAGAGACAGTCACATCTTGAGTGTTCTGACTTAATGAATGGTTTAACCCATTGTTGAATTCAAATTTTAATACACTGTTGGAGCGAGTAGAACCGTGGCCCGTAGGGCCCGTTAGAGGAAGCCGGTCACTGGGTCTGTCTTGGGGGTGGGGCACATCTCACCTTAGACCCTGTCCCTTATTGCTCTGCTTTTTTTCTGTCCTTCGTGATGTAAGATGATCTGCAGATAGATCCTCCGATATTTTAGCACATACCTTGCTATTTTCACCAAGAAAGCCACTGAAACCTTTTCATACTACTCTTGGCTGCTGGTGACATGACTCTAGTGAGGCCGTGAGTACCATTGTCCTGCAGGCTGCTAATAGTTCTCTAGCTCCAGCCAAGTACCTCATAAATCCACAGTGAAAGAATGGGGGACCATTACGGCTGGGGAAGCTGAGGGGTCAATTCATCGGACCAAAGCTTTGCCATCGGTCACGTAGAGGAAGCCGAACTCAGATCAATGTGGCACATCTGTCAGCCCTAACGAGGAAGAGGAACGAGAAAACATGGGCGGAGCCAGTGACACAAATGTCTGAGCAGCCACAGCATCTTCATATCTATCCAGGACAGCAAGCCTGAGCTAGTTGTGACTTACCTTCCTGATGCACAGTCATCCCAACTGCCCTGCCACCAATACACGGTATAAATTTGAGTAAATTACCATTGCTATATTGTCTCTCCCAGAAATTAGCATAACAAGGAAACATATTCACCCAAAAGTTTTATGAAAAATTCCCCAAAGATTCAAAAACTGTGAACACAGTTTTTGTGAACACAGTAGATCTGTCTGGATAATTTGTGGATAGGCTTGACTTTCATTGAAATGTCTTCATAAAAAAGTATATTAAATTATCTCATGGAACATGATGTATGTAGGCTGGAGAGATGACTCAGTGGTTAAGAGCACTTGCTGTGCTAACATGAGGACCTGAGTTTGGATCTCCAGCACCCACATAAAGAGCTGTATATGATTAGATTGGGCTTGGTTCATGCTTTTTATTTCAGTACTGGGAAGACAGAGGCAGATGGAGGGATCTTTATGAGTTCAAGGCTAACCTTATCTATAGAAAGTGTTCCAGACCAGCCAGGGCTACACAGTGAATTGGACCCTGTCTTAAATATAAAACAAACCAAAACAAAAGCTGTGTAGCTGTCTATGAGCTTTGTAACCCCATTGCTGATACAGATGGGGACAGGAGGCTCACTGCCTCTTCCCCCCCCCCCAAAAAAAGAAAACAGGTGCATATGAGTTTCAAAGAGATAAGGCAAAGAGTAATAGAGTGCTGTGACTGATGTCCTCCTGTGGTCTTTGCCCAAGCACACAGGGGCACAAACATGCACACACACACACACACACACACACACACACACACACACACGTAGTCAGAAAATTTCTCCGGTCCAGCCAGGCCCCTGCAGTCCCATGGCCTGCTTATAAAATAATCACTCAGAAGCTTATATTAAATATAACTGCTTGGCCATTAGCTCAGGCTTATTATTGACTAGCTCTTACACTTAAATTAACCCATAATTCTTATTTATGTTTAGCCACATGGCTTGGTACCTTTTCTCAGTTCTGCCTTGTCATCTTGCTTCCTCTGTGTCTGGCTGGTGACTCCTGACTCAGCCTTCCTCTTCCCAGAATTCTTCTTGTCTGCTTAACCCGCCTATACTTCCTGCCTGGCTACTGGCCAATCAGCATTTTATTTATCAACCAAACAGAGCAATACACATTCACAACATACAGAACGACATTCCACAGCTCACACACACAATTACATGCATACACACACATGCACCTGTAGCCAAACATGCATAAACACACATATATTCACATGCAAGCACACATACACACACTTTTTTAAAAATGTGATGGCCCCATACCATCATAGTAAATACAGAGAGTAAAAAATGTGAGAAGTTTGTCAAAGGCCATTTAGTGGGTAACTTCACAATCGGTGTAAACAACATTTAGTAAAAGTGTATTACTTCATTAGTAGACTATCATAGCCTATGGGAAGAACAAAGTTATCAAAAAAGAAATATGAGCTTGTGACATTTTTATGCTAGCAGTCATGATAACCATATGTTTGAAATGAACACACAAGTAAAATTCAGTTTCTACTCTGTTCTGAAAAATAATATCCAGAGTGAATTGCAAATAACCAGAGGCAATCATATAACTGATGCTTTTTATATTGTTTTAATGAAGTACTTGTAAAAGCGACCTACATATCTGATCATTTATTTTGTAAGATAGATGCTGAAATAGACATGACAGAATTGGCCATATATATATATATATATATATCATTATTGGTCATGCCTGAGGCAAGTGCCTTTATCTCCTGGAGAAATAGCAGGTGTCCCTGTTGCTCAATGTCACATCACATCCCTGTACTGAACTCTGGTCTCAGCAGGAGCTATGGAGATGGACTGTGGTGGATTGAATGAGAATGGCCCCAAAGGCTCATGTGTTTGAATGCTAGGTCCTCAGCTTGTGAAACTGTTTGGTAAGGATTAGGAGGTGTGGCCTTGTTGGTGGAGGTGTGTCAATGAGGGTGGGCTTCGAAGTTTTCAAAGCCCGTGATATTTCCAGTTAGCTTTCTCTGCTTAATGGTTGTGTCTCACAATAGATTGCTCAGCTACTGTTCCAGATCCATGCCTGCCTGCCTGCTGCCATGTTCCCCAGTCCATGGTCATGGACTCAGACTTTCTGACACTAAAAGCCCCAAATAAACTTTATTCTATGAGTTGTCTTAGTCATGGTGTTTTATCACAGCAACAGAAAAGTGACTAAGATGTGGATTTTTCTGCTCTGACACAGTCTCTCTCTCCTTGTTTCTGACCTGGGAACACCTGCAGCTGGAAGTGAGTAAGCCCAGATGTGAGGTAGAAGGCAGTTAACCAGAGGAGGGGTCAGCTGGGCTAGTTCTCAAGCGATGGTCTTCTTGCCTGATACATTGATTCATCTCTGTTATTATCGTGAAAGAACTGAAGCAACTTTGTAAGAAAGAAGCTCATTTAGCCCATTGAGTGTCTACTCAAGGGCATGGTGCCTGCGGTGACTGTGTTCTTGTGACTGTGTCACAGCATGGTGTGATTGCATGTGTGACTGCAGGCCTGAAAAACAGCTAAGGATAGGGAGAGATGTGGGGAGGGGCTTTCTTCAGTGTAGCAGGGAAGCATGTCCTCAAGCGAGCTAAAGACCTCCCGCTAGGCCCCTACGTTCTATGTGTTCAACAACATCATTGCTTCACTGAGGACCAAGCTTCAGAAGCACAGACCCTGGGGGACATATCTGAACATATTCAGACCGTAGCAGATGACAGTTTGGAGGACCCCACTTCCTAGGAAGGACTATTGGAACCAAGTCCTCATTGTCCCCACCATTTCAATATGCACATGACCATGGGCTTTTCTTCCTGTGGCCCTTTTCCCTCACTTGTTCCTGTTTTCAATCATCTCCCAAGGCCGTTAACCATCTCCAGCTCCACCTTCTGAGAGAACGTCTATCAGCACAATAACTAAGACAGGTTTCTCTCTTTTGTACATACAAGGAGGAGTTTTCAGAGGTTGCTGTGTGTTCACAGAGACTCAGGGCACTATGAGGGGTTTAGAGTTCCCAGTGTTTGACTGCTACTGTTGCCTGAACAGGAATATGATGGAAACAGACTCACTTGGGCACAGGGGAAACTCACAAGGCTAAGCTTACTCATCTTATATTTGCTTCAGAAAATCGAGTTTAGTCCTACTGAGATGTAAGATATTCCTTAACAAGGATGTGAGTGTCAGATTCACTGGTGGAGGCTTTACTTTGGTTTTTGTTTGATTGTTTTGTTTTGTTTTTGTTTTTTTTTTTTTTTGAGACAGGGTTTCTCTGGGTAGCCCTGGCTGTCCTGGAACTCACTCTGTAGAACAGGCTGGCTTCAAAATAACAGAGATATGTCTGCCTCTGTTTTCTGAGTGCTGGGATTAAAGGCATGCACCACCATGCCCAGCTAGTGTGTGTGTGTGTGTGTGTGTGTGTGTGTGTGTGTGTGTGTGTGTGTGTTCAGAATATATAATATATTTAGAATATATATTCAGAATGTATATATTCAGAATATATATAGAATATACATATTCAAAATAATATAGGTTGCCCATGACAAAACTCCAGTGGAATGAAAGGGCAGTGGATGAATGACATGCTCCCTGTCCAGCCTCTTGCTAACCTCTGTTTCCCATGAACAGTCAAGCTGATTCACTTCTGTTTTAAATACTGTAGGTAACCATCATAATCTTAAATAAACTGTAAATACTGTTGTGGTGATATTTTATTTGTGCTGAAATATGACATTTTATTTGTATGTTAATAAAGTTGCCTGGAGATCAGAGGTCAAATAGCCATAAAACAGAAGTTAGGCAGTGGTAGCACACACCCTTAATCTGATCACATGGCAGGCAGAGTCTCTGTGTGGTCAAGGACACGGCCAAGCGTGCTGACACAAGCCTTTAAACCCAGGACCAACTATAGAGACCTGGAGGTCTGTATAAACAGGAAGTGATGAGGAAGTCATGTGGCTGGGCTTAGAGCCAATGAGAAGACAGAACAGGAAGGCAATAAAAACCCAGGTTAGACGGGAAGAAGCTCTCTCTGTGGAAGCTACTGTGTGGTGGTAAGCTAAGGCTCGTCATGGCTATTGCTCTGATCTCTTTGGCTATTACCTCTGTATTTGGCTCTGTGTTTCTTATTTAATAAGACTGTTTAGAAATTTGTCTACACACTGTTGTGTTTTTTTAATTGAAAAAAAAAATCTCCAGGGAAAGTAGAGTATTTTATCCCTTTAAAATATTCTATGTCTGTTATATTTTTGGCTAGTCTTTGAATGACCCTTTGTAGCTTTATGTACTGTATTCTACTTCCTGCTCTAGATGCTGATGTCATTTCTTTATGCTCCACACTGAGCATGAGCATATTATCCTTCCTTTTATTGTTCCACTTACAATTGCCTTAGTCTATATTATTAAAGTTAATAATATTTATATTTAATCCATTATCATAATTACATATTTCATGCTTTGGCTATGCATTCTAAAAGTTTAAAAGAAACCAATGTTAAATCATTATACCAGTGAGAATTTTGTTCACTGGGAAGCCAAGAGTGTTTTAAGAATATAAATCTCTGTCTTGGGCCCTAAATCACAAGCCTACCCTTCCTGTGATATCATTAATTCAGCACCTAGGGAATCAACCCAATCATCTCCAGGTCAAATTAGTTCATGCTAGAACATTACTTCTGCAATGGAAAATATAGAGTCAACTAGGTACCTCCAGGGGGAAAAATATGACATGCATATGTTTATGATAAAGCATTTTTTGTTTATTTTTCAAAGTAAAACTTACATTTTTATGCTAGGATTTTATGCTAACACATTGTATACTTTTCTACTAATTTCTCTCTTCAGTCAATGAGTTGAGATACTTGTTAGCCAACTTCAACATACTAAGACTTTCTCAAATATAAGAATATATTTGGGGCATTATGTTTACTGACTTTTAATTTAATTTTATTATGGTCTGAGAATAATCTTAGTATGGTTTCTACTTTTAAAAATTCCATTGATATTGAGGAATAAATTGTGTATTTCAACACTTGTAAATACATTGAGATTGTATTGCCACATGTATAGAATGTCTACTTTGCCATTACTTCTTTTAGTGGTCTATAAACATCTCAGTTTGAATCGATTAAAGGTGTAGCTCAAGTCTAGCAATCCTCAGCTGTTTTATCAGTTATTGTGGAGAGACAGGACCTGTCCAAATACTACTTGTAGTTGTCTATTTTCGTCTTAAATTTATTATCTGTGATCTTGTGCATATGGGTAAATATTTGGGGTATTATTTTATGTGGATATACATGTGAAGTAGCTATCATTTTATAACTAACATTTTCCACTATTCCAAGTGACTGTCTCCACTAATACTTTGACCTTCCAGTCTAGTTTGAAATGAATGCAGTGTCTCATTTTGTACAGCTGCTGTTCTATAAGGTGACCATCACATAGATGCTGATACTCTTGGTTCTATTCCATGGGTCTCCATATTCCATCCCAGCTCTACCCTTTTCATTCATTTTTCTTCCTGTTCTTCAGACTGGATCATTTCTGCTCACCTCTCTTAAGTCCAACTGACTTTTTCTCCTTTCAGTTCAAATCTACAGAGGAGTGCTTCAAGTAAGTTTTTCATTTCAATTCCTGTGCTTTCCATTGAATTTCTTGTTCTTTTCAAAACTTGAGTATTTAAGCGATATTCCCTATTTAAGAAATCATTGATTTTATGCTTTCCTTTAATTCTTTGACTGTGATTTCTGTATGAGACATCCTTGTGTATCCTCTGTGTGCTAAGACTAATTTTCATTCAAGATGAGAACATAGCTACATTTTTGATACTTAAGTAAGTTATTTGGAAGTAGTTAATTATGTGATGGCATCAGTCGGTTGGACTAGGAGTTTGACTGTTACAACCACCTTTAACAATTAGTATTAGGACAATGAGATACATGCATAATACAGAGGAATTTGACAACTTAAACCAAACAACAACAAAATCATTCAAAGTGGATCTTAACCCAAAATGCAAGAACCACAGTTATAAAACATTTAGAAAAAAAATCTTGAGAGAGGGGCCGGAGAGATGCCTCAGTGATTACAAACACTTACTGCTCTTGCAGAGGACCTGGGTTCAGTTCCCGGCATGTATATCAAGCGGGTCACAATCACCTTTAACTCCAGTTCCAGGAGATCTGGTACCATCTCTGCATGCAAAAACTCATGCAGGCACACACACACATATATGTAAATATAAATAATAAATCTTTAAAAAAGAAAAAACTTTGGGAGTAAATAATAAAGTTAAATAATGCTTGCTTACATATGTGTCAAACATAAATTATAAACAATAAAATTGAAAAATTAGATTGAATCAAAATTTGGAACATTTGCAGTTTCAAAGACTATAAGAATTTAAACATATGTATCAAAGTTTGGGAAGAAATACTTGTAAATGAAAAAATTGTTTGTTTTTTGAGGCAGAGTTTCCCTGTGTAACAGTCCAGGCTGTCCTGGAACTCACTATTTAGACCAGGCTGGCCTCGAACTCATAGAGATCTGTCTGCTTCTACCTTCCAAGTGCTGGGATTAAAGGTGTGCACTACCATGGCCTGGCTGTAAATCAATTTTTTGAAAAATGCTTATATTCAGATTAGATAATTGATCATATAAATTAATAGGAAAACAAATAGGTTTCTTTCAAAATAAGAAATGTGTATAGGCCTTTCACTATAGAAAATGAGAAACTGAAAAAAAAAGAAAATGAGAAATTGAATGAAATATAAACAGTATCATTTTTTGTTAGGGAAATACATATCAACATTATAGTATATGACTTTTTTTAACCTATTAGAACAGCTAAAATAAAATGGCAGAAAACAAAATGTTTACAAAATTATGAGAAGAGGATCCCCTGAGGTCCTCACACAATGTATGTTATTGCCATTGCCTTTGGTTGCTCACCAGAACTAGATGGTAAACTCCTGCTACTGCAAACCTTCGTCTCAGGGCACAGAAGGATTAAGCTGAGAGTGAGCTGGCAGCTTCTGCCTCGCCTGCTAGCTTTCACAGTGCTGGGATGTGCTATGTACACGGGTAAGGAGAAAAGCCATCAGTGGTCTCATCCAGCTACGGACCTTCCACGTGACAGCAACTAATCTGCCAGGCAGACTCACTGGTACAATGGTGGTATGACTTAAGTTAGGGAGGTAAGCAAAGACGTTCTGATCAGTTTTGTGTCCCACACTGTCATGCCTGCCACTGGACACCCAGTCAAAAGTCCATGGCTGGTGAGGCTATGTGAGCTGTAAGGAGTGTTGGTTTTTTGCGGCGCTCTTACCCTGCGAGGAAAAGTCACGAAACACAACAGAATCCACTAACAAAAGTTTTATTAAGATGAGGAGAGAAGGATAGATGTGATCAGGCCTGCTGAAAGGACACGTGTGTGAAGGGGGTGGGGGAATCTTGGGGCCAGCTTTTAAAGGCCAAGCTGCACCTGTACACACAGGCCCACGTGGCTATTCCACGCATGTGCATAGATCACGTGGTTGTGCCATGGGCTTTACACAGCCACGCAGCCATGGGGTCATGGGTCACACAGGAGTATGACCCGGAAATGACTAGGCAGAAATGACTAAGTGTCCTGCCAGGCATGTGTGACTGTGGGGGCGTGGTGGGAATTCCTATCAAGGAGACTTAGTACTGATTATTTGCTAAATAGACATGTCATAAAACTGCCCACTAAATATATATATATATATATATATATATATAT
>CABHPP010149097.1:0-23882 GCA_902168425.1 Peromyscus attwateri | reverse complement strand
TCTTCTGGATGTGACCTAACGGGGGCACCCATGAACACACAGCAGTGGTGATTACCTGTACAACACTGGGCCCAGCAACATTGCATCATGAATGAAGGAAAAGGCTTGTGAGGCCCCTGCTAGTCCAGCGGAGCTATAGGAAGTTAATGGTTCCGGAGAGAGGTGGAATCATATCCTTTGTGGTGTAGCCATGGACTAATTGCCTTTGATCAGGTAAATAAGCCCCACTTACAGTCATACAACCAATCCTAATGAACTGTTATGAATCACCAGCAAATGAAATCTATAAAAATAGGAGGAGAGATGTACTACAAAGAAGAAGTGTTTATCATATCAAGAGTTAGAGAGGTTTAAGAGGATGTTGGGGGTGTGGTATGTGTTCATACGTAACAGTATGAAATTTTGAAATAGTAAACAGAGTATGAGAAACTGCAACTCTCATATACTGAAAGTAGGTACCTGAGCAGCCACTTAGGAAGCATTCATACAACATGAATGTTGTCTGGTAGTCACAGAAGCAGCCCTGTCCCAATCTCCCTTCTTGTATTCACCCTTGTCCCTTTCAGAATGGGTGACCTTTTCCAAAAGTACTTGGGATTGTCCTTCAGTTTCAAATCATCCAGTGTTTATCGTTGCTCTGAGGCTAATTAAAAAACACTGACATTCTGGTACTGTTGACTTATGCTCCAGATTATTTTATGTCAGCACCACAGAATACATCAAACATCAAGCCTTTGCAGGTCTGTATCTTCCCACTTAAATGACATCTTTAAATTTAGTGACGTACTTTTTTTTTTTGGTTTTACTAACTCAGTATCCAGTCCTTTAGAAGAAATCTAACAATATTTCATGTGTTCATTTAGACTGTAGCCATCATAGTTTTCTCTTTTATTATTGTTTTAACTGTTGTGTTGTTTATGTAGTTGGTTTTTTGCTCATATCTGTCAAAACTAAACTGAGAGAAGGGGCCGTAACTATTTTCCATTGCCATTGTGCTCACAATACTTAGATGAGAGCTTATCCACATAACTGTGTCTGTATCTGCGGCATACATGAATCCCTTTAGCACAATCCCATACCTCATTTGGGCTAGCTATATGCCAAGATGGACTACAATTCTCTATGCTTATGATCCCAACACTACTGCTTGTTACATGAATTTGGCAATTCAGACTGTACTTATAAAGAAAAAAATTAGTTTCAGCATACAGCCCATTTACAAGTTATAGCCAGAATATGATGGTTTGGGAATTTCTTTGGCAGCAGAATGAAGGAGGTACTTCAAGTGTGGAATAGCTCTTGATTCTCTGTAGTGATTAATATGAGAGTGCACATATTGGTCAGAAAATAAGTATTTTATATATATGTTTATCAATTTCTATATGTTGATTATCTTTGCATCCTTAGGATAAATTCCACGTGACTTGCCATGTGATCTTTAGAGATGCAGTTGGGCTCAATTTGAAGTACTTCATCTGTGTTGTCAGGCATGCTTGGTAGTTTTCCTCAGTTACTGTTATCGTTTGGAGTCAGGGGACTTCATAGAATGAGTTTGGGAGTCCCCTCTTTTTCAGTGGTGAGGAAAAGTTTGAGAAGAATTAGTGTTAATGTTTCTCTGAGAACGTAATGAAGTTCTGTAGTAGTCCAGCTCACGGCATGTCCCAGAGGACATTCTATGTGCCGAGGAGAAGAATGCGTTTTTGGCAGCCATAGGGAGAAAGGTTCTGCGGATATGCTAAGTGCCTCTGAACTATAGAAAGACTGTTTGATGTTTCTTTCCCGACTTTCCTTTTGGTCTGGGTTCTGCACACTCTGGTAACAGCTGGGTGTTGAAGCCCCACTCTGGCTGCACTGTTAGATCTACTAGTGTTTCCTTTGTGATATGGCATCTGTCACTGAATGCATGAATTTTATAATTTGTTATTTCCTTTACTTGAATTTATCCCCTAATCGTCACACAGTTACTTTCTTCTCCTAGTTTCACGATGTTTGATTCAGAGTCTGGTTTATCTGGTGTAAGTAGAGCTATTTCCTTTTGTTTGGGCTTCTTTTTTTTATTTACCTTTTTTCATCCCTTTGATTCTTCATGTGCCTTTACTAATGGGAGATGGGGTTGATATGTCATTATTTTAAAACTACTTTTTAATGCAGTTTTTAAAATGAATATTTTTAAAAGAAATATTTGTGTGCATTCATGGAGGCCAGAGGACAAGTGTCTTCTTTTCATTCCACTACGTGAGCCCTTGGGATCAAACTCCAGACTCAGAAACAAGGCCCTTTGCTTGCTCAGCCATCTCAATGGTCCTCATTAGTTTGTTTTTAATCCATTTGCATTAGGTCAATCTAAATATTTTAATTAGGGAAATGAATACATTGTATTCAGGGTTATATTTACTTTTAAAGACTTACTCCTATTGTTTTATTATGCTATTCTCTTCTGGTTTTGTGTAACCTGTTTCTCTCTTATTGCTTCTCTTTGTAGTTTCTGGTTCTTTTTCTCTGTCTCGTGTATAATCCCACTTCGACTGGGTTTTACACTTGTCTGTGTTTTCATGATTGAGCTTATCTTCCGTTGCTTCTAGAAGCAAAGTGACTTCACTCAGTTGTTCTGGCTGGCTGGCCTGGTGATGATGAATTCCTTGTTTCCGCTTACTTCAAAGATGCCTTGTTTTTCCTTCATGTCTGAAAGGTGGCTTTTCTGGGTATCATGTGCTTGGATGGAAATGTGAATCTTTTAGGAGTTTAAACATGGCCTCACCCTCTCTCCTGGTCTGTGAGGCTTTTGCTGAGAAGTCTTTCATTAACCCAGAAGGGCTCTCGTGGACATGATTTGCCATTTTTCTCTTGTTATGTGTAGAATTTTCTTTTCTTGGACTTCGGCAGCTTCATTATAATGGGCCAGAAAGAGGAACTATTTGCTCTTTTGAGACTCCTGGATCTGAAAGTGTATATCTTTCCCAGTAATTGGAAGTTTTCGGCTAGGTTTTTCTTCACTGAGTGGCCCCATAGGTCTTGGGACCTGCTGCCATCCTTTTTCCTTTATTATTATTTTTAATCTGCGATTTATTTAAGATAACATGCATTCACAATGAGAAATTCTTCTGCTTGATACAGTCTGTTACTAGGATTGTTCATACATTTTATGTTCATTAAGTTCTTTGGATCCAAGCTTTCTGTTTGTTTTTATAGTATAGTCTTTTAAGTGTCTTACTTAGATCATTATTTGTTGCAATAATTTTGCTGAATTTTCTGTCTACCTTCTTTCCTACCTTGTCTTTTAAATATGTCAATTGAATAATGTATATGTGTATGGGCATGTGCACATGAGTGAAGATGCCTGTGGAGGCAAGAAGAGGTTGTCAGCTCCACAGGAGCTAGAATAGGTGATTGTGTACCACTGGACAAGGGTGGTACTAGAAACTAAATTTGCATCCTCCGGACTAGCAGGAAGTATTCTGAACCACGGAGCCATTTCTTCAGGCAACCCCCTACCTTGTTAATTTTGTTTAGAGATGTTCTTTTGGAATCTTTTGCAGGAATTTCATCTATTTTCTTTTGGTGTGTGAGGGACATTACTAGAAAAGTATTGAGTTCTTTTGGAGATATCATTTTTACCTTGCTTTTACATATTTCTAGGTCCCCATGTTGATATTATAGTCTTTGTCCATTTGTAAGAGTGGCTTTTGCAGTAAAAAGACTTTCTTTTGCAGGTATATCTGTCTTATTGTGTACTCATGGAATGAAATATATGCTTTGGTTCCATTTGATTATACTAGTGTATTCTCTATATAGTTTCTTCTGCTGTGATTGATGGATCTTGGCTAGATGTGTGGATCAGTAGATGCATGGAGCCTATCCTTCTCTGTATGCTAGTTAAGTGCTGTGGAGGCAATATTTAGTAGAGCTGGAGTCTCTGATACATGGCTACTCAAGTTGTCCCAGGTATTTATGTGATGGTGAACACGGCAGTAAGAGAGTACCCACATGTGCATATGCATATACATAATTAAAATGATATACTTAAAAGACAAGGTGGAAAAGAATGTAGACAGAGCATAATTTTCAGTGCCTCTGGGATGTGCAGGAGTAAGGGTGGGCATACTGTAGGATGAGCTCATTGATTTTTAGGGTCTTCACACAATCTAGTTTCTAAGGGCATATGGGGTCAGAGCCACTCCAGTGGCTCGGTGTGACACACAGGGTAGTGGGGTTAGAGGGAGGGTGGGGTTAATCTCAAATGGCACCGTACAGCTAATGCCTAGTTATTGGTGTTTATGTTGTGACCTGGGGTATGCTTCTGGAACCACGCAAGGTTATACACTCTTCATTTTGGCTTGAAATCTACAAAGATTAGCTAAGAGCAAAAAGTCCAGGTGTCCTTGACAACACTGGGGAATCCTGGCCTTCTGTTAATTTTTTTTTCCAGTCAATTTGATTTGAGCAAGTCTCAACTGGAAAAATGGAGTAGATAATATGAACTACTCTCTTCCCCTCCTTATATGCCATCCTGACTCTCCAGTTTTTCTGCTTCATCTGTACTATTTCTAGTATTTTTTCTACCCAAATATCAGCCATTCATTCTTTGTCTTGGGCTCTCTGGGAGAAAAACAAGTGTTTTTAGTCAGCCATCTGGGATCTTAGATCATGTCTTTGTGTTGTTTTTTCATTCTGTGCCTGTTGGACTGGTCAGCAGTTGTATAGAGTTGGTGGCTGAATCAGAAGTTTGAGGTGACTGGTAGTCTGTTTCATTCTGTGTGGCCTCTTCATAATAGAATTTCACTTTAATGACCTTGAATATTTTCTTAACATCTCAGAAAAAAATGAAAAACTTGCTAAGCTGCTGTCTTAGTTATGGTTTCTATTGCTGTGGAGAGACACCATGACCACAGCAACTCTTATAAAGGAAAACATTTAATTGGTCCTGGCATATAGTTCAGAGGTTTATTCCATTACCATCACGGTGGGAAACATAGTGGCGTGCAGGAAGACATGGTGCTGGAGAGGTAGCTGAGAGTTCTACATCTGGATCATCAAACAGCAGGAAGAGAGTAACACTGGGCCTGGCTTGAGCATCTGAAACCTCAAATTCCACACCCAGTGACATACTTCCTCCAACAAGGCCATGTCTCCAATAATGCCACTCTCTGTGAGTCAATGGGAGGTATTTTCATTCAAACCACCACATTTGCTAAACCTCAGCTTCCTTCACTGTACAATGAGTTTAGGGTAACTTCTAATGGCTTTGCTTAAAATTTTTTAGTGGGTGTCAATTGTGTGTGTCAAAGACATAATATGATGATTGGCTTCTTGTGGACACTAAATATCAGTTCTTTACTGTTGTACTCCTGATTCTGAGAGTGTGTGGTCCTGTAGAAAGATCCTCCCAGAACTCTGGTGGAACCCATACACCATCATTTTATAAGAAGATACAAGGATCAATTACTTGATATTCCTTCAGGTCACATTTCTGACATGGGAGCCATGGTGGCCACCAGACCGTAGTGCCATGGAAGCATCAGTGGAGTGAAAAAACAGGGTGGTTCTGGAGTCAGACCACAGCTCACATCTACACAAGTCCTTCAGTTCTTTGGGTTGTATGTACTGGCCAGATACAGAGATGATTCTCTTTCAAAGCAAGTGGAAATTATTCCTTTAAACAAGCAACCAGTGGGTATTTGAGAGCACCCAGACTGTTCATCCTCTGAAGCAAGACTCAGATTTTGCAAGACTCAGATTCTACTCCGTAGCTCTTTGCTTCTCAGAAATCCTCTAATTTCTCTCTGTGACACTATGTCTCTAAAGGATTAAAGACATTAAGAATTTCCTGTAAAAGGTCCTAAGTTTTCAGGAATGGTGTTATGCTGGCCTGTTTAGAATCTCTCCTGAGGTAACCTGGAATGGTGGTATCAATAGAAGATCACTCACCCAATCATCTGAGGCAAGTTTAGTAGACAAGTGATTCTGTGACTCTGGTAAGAAGCTTGAGCCGTGACTGACACCTTCTGTGAACAGAGTCTACCAGGCCCTGAAAATTCACAAGCTTTAGATTTACAGCAAAGAAATGCAAAATTTTATCCTGCTAACAAAGATATAGATCACAGTGTGACTTTATTTTTTTTGAACAAAAGACCAGTCAGGATTTATTAATTTCATTTTTCCCATGACAAAAATGGAGTGGCATTCATTGTATAGTGAAGATAAAGGCCTTTATGGTGGTCAAGTGAGGGGACCTTAAGGGAAGTTTCTGAAGGCTTTTCAGCTCTGTTTCTTACTTGTTAAATAGAGATAATGTTCATAATATTATAGGAAACAATATAACTGATTTTCTGTAGATAGGCACATGGTCACTAATCTTTAAGTGTTGGTTAACTGTTAACTGTTATTAAGAGTAAAAAAAAAAAAGTAAAAAAAAAAAAGGAAAAGAAAATGAAAGAAAAAATACAGCTACCATTATCTGGTTTATAGTAAATGTTTACAGTTGACAATGAATTTTATGTAGCACAAAACCTTTTAATGTTTATAGCTTTAAGAATATGGGACCTGGGAGGCAGAGGCTGGTGGATCTCTGCGAGTTCAAGCCTGGTCTACAAGTCAAGTTCCACTACAACCAGGGCTGTTACACAGAGAAACTCTGTCTCTAAAAACCAAAAAAAAAAAAAAAAAAAAAAAAAAGGTACCTCCCCATGGCAGCATTGTTGAGCTGGCCCTGGGTGTAGAAGAGCTGCCCCGCCCCTCGCTGGGACAGTGCTGGAGACAGCTGCCACAGGCAGAAGAGCTTGTCCACCCCTCCCCTAAGGCAAAGCAGGAGAGCTGGCCCTGGCACCATGGGTGCAGGAAAGCCAGTGGGCAGGATGACCAACTCACCTACCACCCAGGCCCAATTTCGGAGCTTTGAGTTGACCACTTGCAATATCTACCGAATCCATGAACTGCTGGAGAACATGAAGAGGTCGGTCCTGCAGAACCAAAGCTGTAGGATCTCCATGACACAGGGCAACAACAGGATATCAAAGAGGAGACCCAGTGAGGATCCACTGTTGGTAATGCAGTAGAAACCAGAGGCCTCAAACCAGACCAATGATCCATTACAATGAACATTTGCCAGTAAAGATGTTTGGGCAAAAGGGTATGCTGTGTGTCACACCATGACATACCATAGATTCCAAGCCTTTTTTTAATCCTTGTTTTTTGTTTCATGTTTTTGTTTGTTTGTTTGTTTTATTTTCTTTGGTGGGGGAAGGTTGCAAGACCAGTCTGGTCTACAGAGTGAGTTCTAGGACAGCCAAGACTACACAGAAAAACCCTGTCTTGAAAAACAACAACAAAACAAACAAACAAAAAAGAAAAGAAATATTAGCAAAATATTTAAAATTCATCACATTTTACTAAAAAATAATCTTGCTTATTTTTGTAAGAAGCCATCACAGTTTGGCATCACACAGCATGGAAAAGCCTGTTGGTTAAGGGGCATCCTCACGGAGCAGGCACCTGGAGGTGGGGGCAGTTATGAGCTGGCATCGTTTTTATCTGTGTGCCGAGTCTCTTTTCGGATTACAAATCACCGAAGACAGACCTAGTCATCTGTACAGTGTTTGAGGAAGACATTTCCTCTCCTCTGTTTCCTATTTACAATTCCGCTGGGTTCATAAAATGGTCAGATGCTACAGAGCCATGAACAAACTACAGAGCTTTTTAATAGAGCCATTCATCGGCTCCCTAGAAGGCTAGTGCTCTCTCTCCAGGGAGGGCTCTCAGATAATAAGAGGAAAATGAATGCCAGTCGAGCACCTGTAATCAAATTACCCTTAATTCCCTCAACTCTTGTCAGATACGGCGCTTCTCCTATCAGTCCCGTAGGTGGGCATTTTACAGACCCCCCGTGGTGTAATGCAGCTAGTTTCCTTTCTCACCTCCCTCTTGTTTTCCAGACACCATCCATCACGACTGGGTAAATCCTGTCAGACAGGAAGTCCCAGCCGTTGGAACAGTCAGACACCATGCCAGCCTGGTCTACATTGCACCTGTCATTTCCCGGCATTAAGCGGGTGAGGAAAGGCGCCAGAAGAGCGTTAGTGGAATGGATGCGGGCAACGTGCCCAGCCTGTCAGCAGGGTGGCCTCCACTGCGGGCCTAGCAGTATGTGACTACTCCTGAATGGTGTCACAACCCTCACAGCCTCCCCTTTGCAGAGGACTGACCTATGCAAAAAGCCTTGCAGCTTCAGACTCAGAGCAAGCCGTAATTTAGTCCCGACTCTCGCAGACCCCCACCTGTCACATGTAACCAAGCAAGAACGGTACAAAGCACTGAGCTTCAGAGTCTTTCAGCTGGGCTATAACTCACCCTGCTGGGAAGGCTGCAGAGGGAATTTGTGGAACGGGGTGAAGTGTTCCATTTCATTTATCTTGTCTTACTTGGGATCTGAGATGAATTCAGGATACAGCCACAGACATGCCCGGGATTTCACTGAGTTTATGATGTTGGTTGAAACTTACTTATGCTTTATGGTTCTTAACTTTGACTTTTACTGAACATACACCAGGCATAACACGTGGAAAAGAATGGAGTTGTACAATTACTGTGGAATGCACAACACTGAAAGTATTGTTATCTTTTTTTTATGCCGATTGAAATGAGTTTTACCTTGGAAAACCTTATGAGCCAGAGCTACAGGTAAACATTCAACCCTAAAAACAATGTTGTTACAATGGGAATAATTCTTATGGTTTATTCTAAAACTACCTATAATCAGTTACAGTAGTCTTGAAAACACTTCCCGCACTGGTGTGTGTAGCATGAATCTTGAAAGGTCTTATTAATAAAAACAAAGCTGGAGCCAGGTATTGGGGGTGAATGCTGGAAGATCAGAGAAGCAGAACAAGCCACAGCCACCTCACCTTGCCAGTTCCTCAGCTGATCCTGTTTCCTCAGACTGGAAGCCTCTTGAGTCCTCATTCAGAACGAATCTCAGCTGAACTGCTGCTAAAAGCCTAAAAGCTTAACCAGGCCTAAAGCTTCTAGTTCCTGGTCCTCACGCCTTATATACCTTTCTGCTTCCTGCCATCACTTCCTGGGTTTAAAGGTGTGAGTCACTATGCCTGGCTGTTTCCAGTGTGGCCTTGAACTCACAGAGGTCCAGACAGATCTCAGCTTCTGGAATGCTAGGATTAAAGGTGTGTGTACCACCATTTTCTGGCTATTATATCTAGTGGCTGTTCTGTTCTCTGACTCCAGATAAGTTTATTAGGGTGCATAATATTTTGGGGGAAACACAATATCACCACAGGTGTGTTTGGCCAATAGATGAAAACATCCCTTGCTAGAAACCTGTTTGACTTAGCTATAAATTGAGATGCTTCCTATTTTTGTCCATTCAGCTGCCTAAACCCATCATCTCTCTATCTCCTATCCTAAAAACTAAATGTCAGATATGGTACTAAATTCCAGACTAAACTAATGAGTGAAATGACTAAACAGCTGCTATTCCTTTGCTTCTTGTGCCTATAACTTTATGTTTTCTAAAGTATTTGCCAGTGCTGAAATCATAAACAGATGGACAGATAGACGATAGACTATCCTTTATCATGAGAGAAACGTACATTATTTTACTACGCCTCCATTCATGCTCACACAGACACTGTGATGTTAATTAGTGGTTTATTTTCTCCGTGGACCTCCTGGCAATTCCTCAGCAGGTAATTCTTCTTAAACGTAAGGCAATGCCACCTTTGGCATTTGGAGTGCCAGTGTGTCTCACACTGTTTATTTCGCTGTATTTTGCTGAAATGTGTATTTCTTGTTTCAAGGCTTTCTTTGCCCTGTTTCATTCTTCACATTTAAGAATTGAGGCTTTGTCATTTGATTATAAAGAAAGACATTAATACTCCTGATATGTTAAAAAAAAAAAATCCCAAGCAGCTATTGTCGGGAAAATAGCCACTTTCTGTGCCTCTGATTAATATAGTTTGTGTCTTTTACTATCTATAAGCTGTGTGGTTAGTAAGAATGTGCTTCACTTTCTGTGAGAGACACAGGGGTCATTTCTCTAACCGTTGCTTCTTCCCTCTTGACATTATTATGTGCATGTGATTTCTGCATCTGAGCCAGGCATCTGAGAATCATGAAAAGAATGAGTCTAAGGAAACTCAAATTCCAAGGAAATTAAAAAGGGCACAAAAGGGGGAACTTTTGAGAATTGCTTACTCTCCCAACTCCGGGATTACCCTACTTCCTATGCTATATGAGATAATACATGTACTTAATATTTAATTGCTATATATTTGCTGTTAGGTAGACACAATATATCTACTCATGTACCCTTCTTTGATGACACTGAGTTTCAAACTATAATGAAGGTCATGTCAAAGAGCAAATCATTCCAGTGTTGAACTTGAAAGATGCATGTTTTTTTATTTGATCACTTGGTATCAGTGTAAGAGCTGATACCACTTACTTGTCATAAACCTTTTCTTCCTAGACTGTATGAATGGCAAATAACAAGATCATATTTATTGTCATGTTTATTTTCTGGTTCCAGTTGCACATGTACCACTTTCCCTATGCTTTACGCTCCTGTCCTCTTAAAGCATCATGGATCCAGGTCTGCTGCTCCTCACCTAGTAATAATGGGATGCCTCTCACTCCTCTGGATGGGAAACCGCATCCAGTGGAACAGGAGTGAAGACACAGTTTCCAAGTTTATTTTACACTCAGCATGGCCACCTAACTGACCCTCTGTCCACTGAGAACTTTAGTGAGCATCTTTCCCAATCTGTGGAAGAGGACACAGACATTAAGCTAAGTTAGAGAAAGAGATGATGGCTGATGAGAGTTCTGTGGCTATTGTTGAAAGGATATATTTAGGTGTACCTGAAATACCTTCTAGTCACTTCATTTTCAGCCAGTGACTGATAAGTGAATATTGGCTACTCAAACATATTCAAACCTTAATCCCAAGGCTTGCAAAAATGTTACATCACCTGACAAAAGAAACTGCAAATGTAATTAAGATCATTAGTTTTCAAATAGAGAGATGATCCTGGATTTTATTTGTAGATTTGACTTCACCACATGAGTCCTTAAAGCAGAGAGTTTCTCTGGTTAGGGTGAGAAAATTCATGGAGCAGATAAGATAAAGTAGGGAGAATGTGAGTACATGACAGATTCAAGGCATCCTGCTTGAGATACAGATGCTGCCCATATAAGAACTGGAGGGAAAGGCCTCTAGGATCTAGGGTACCATCTCATTAACTGCTAACAAAATTCAAGGAACCCTGTTTCTGCACTGCAAGGAAGATTCCACCAGAAGTAGTGCTCAGCCCTGAGCTTATTGTCCTCTGAGTCCTTTATCTAGAGGCCTGCTGACTACAACCTTGATTTTGACCTTCTGAACCCTGCAGCACAGAAACCAGTCTGGACACTGTAGCCTTCTGACCTAGCAAAAGTCCAGGTAATAAACTTTAGTTTCTGCTCCTAAGTTTGTCTTTATCAGTTCTAGCCTCAGCAGAAAGCTAAAATAGAACTGAAAAGGGATTTTTGGCTCTTCTAAGCAAACATGGTCTCACAATTATATTTTAGCCCCAATATCTTACAATATTTGAAGAAAACATACTGAATTGTATTTGAGGTATAAAGTAATCATACCCTTACAGAAAACAGTGGAAATTTTATTATATAATACATATATGTTTTTAGAATGGTTCAGTTGGTTTTGTTGGTCTCTTGACAGGAATGGAGACATTTTGAGAATAAGAATATTGCCCTAAGTTGGAAATAAGTGAAGTATGCAGAGGGTAGACATATAAGAATGCATCTGAAGTTTTGATTTTGCTATCAGAGACCTAAAGAAACACTTGGGGTTTGGGCAAAATGGTCTAGGGTTAGGGATCTTTCCTTTAGGTTAGGGATCTCTCCTCAAGGTTAGGGATCTCTCTCCTAGAACACTTCCCAAACACTGAAGAAAAACAGAGACAAGAGGACAGGTTAAGTGGGTTTTTTTAATGAAACCAATGCAGGGAAATACAGTACCACTTGTGAGAACAGCAAGTCAGGTAGGCCAGGGGAACTTACTGGTTACCCCAGGCCTTTGTTCATCATAGTTGTTATTGACCTAGGCATGAGAACTGTAGTCTGTCCCCTGTGGCTTGAACTTCTGGTACAACATCTGTGCTCTGTTACTTTGGGCCAGCTGCTCATGCACAGTATCTTACCTGATGTCTGAAGGAGGCTCATGGGCAGAAACATTAACTTGCCCATAATCAGTGACTCTCTACTTGGGCAGGTCCTATCATAGACATCCGCCTCTGGCTGGGCAGTAGGACTCATGTGTAGTCCAAGGAACAGGATGTGTCATTCGGTAGGTGAAGATGGATAATCACACTTTGTTGTTGATAGTTTGCCAGTTGTGATTTTCTAGGTCATGCATTGGACAGTTAACCATATTTTATTGTCATTGGTTTAACTTTAGAGCTAGCTAAGGGTTGTTCTGTGTGGCCCATCCTCAGGAGGTGTGTTTGTGAGAGGCAAGTGCTAACCATATTCAGTGTCTGCTTGCTTCCCTTTTAGCTGTGGGCTATGCTGCTCTATTTTTAATCTTTCAACGGACTGGAAGTGCCAGCAAATAAGTTACAAACAGCTTGGAATTTTAGCAGGACAGCTCTTGGAGCCCAGCCCCCTCCTTTGAAAATCTAGCTCCTGTCTCAGTCCCTGAACTGAGCTGACTACCTCAACTCTTGACAGCAGAACTTGCTACAGGGGTGACTAAACCCATGAACAGGTCAGGGGCAAGTTAATTAAAAAGGACTCGGAATGCCTCAGCAGGTGAGAGGCCCAAGGCAAAGGTAAGTGAGGAGGGAATGGGTAGAGCAGGAGAAGATGGAATCTCTCATTTGGTGACTTCTGAAGGAAGATTTTAAACACAGAACTCAGGAGTGCCGAGGGAAATTTGACAGATTAGATTTATAACCCAAAGCTGAAATATTTGAGGTGGAGGGGAATCAAGTTATGTCAGGTAAAATTAAAACCAAGTGTTGCCAAGCAGTGAAGATGACCTGAGCCTGAGATCTGTGTTTTCATCTCATTCACTCACAGTGACATGTTACCCCTGTGTGACCACCCTCACCTATTCAGACTTCAGCCCTCTGGGACAAACTAGATTTTCTTCATAAAATCATCACAAAAATAATCTGATAAAACCAGTGCCTCTTGGCACAGGACCTCAGGCACAAAAAGTGCTAGAATAGGACAGAGTGTTGTGGGGGCTTGGAGATCATTTCCCAGGAGTTAGCCAAGCCCTTCTGGACAATATGTAGTGTCTGAGTGACCTTAACCTGCTGAATTAAGCTTTCATTGCACAAAGTATTTCATATCCTAGCCCACTTGGGTCGAGTTCTAGTGTCTTAGTTAGGGTTTTTATTGCTTTGAAAAGACACCATGACATGGCAATTCTTATAAGGAAAACATTTAATTGAGGAGGCTCTCTTACAGTTCCAAAGGTTCTGTCCATCGTCATCTTGGTAGGGAGCATGGCAGCATGCAGGCAGATGTTGCTGAAGGAATAGCTGAGAATCCTACATCTTGCAGGCAATAGGAAGTGGACTGACTGTCACACTGAGAGAAGCTTGAGCAAAAGAGACCTCAAAGCCTGCCCCCACAGTGACATACTTCCTCCAACAAGGCCATCCCTCCTAATAGTACCACTCCCTTTGGGGGCCATTTTCTTTCAAACCACCACATCTAGTTTGCTTTCAGTTGCTGTGAAAAAACACTGACCCAAATGAAGTTGGGTAGGAAAGGGTCACTTTCACTGTCTATATTTGAGGAAAGTTAGGGCAGGAACAAAAAGCAGGACCATAGAGGAACACTACTTGTAGGCTTCTTTTCCTCTGACTACCTTTCTTATACATCCCAGGCCCATTTTCTCAGGATTGACACCATCCACCATGGGCTGGGTACTCCCACATCAAACACAGTCAAGAAAATACCCAGAGAAATGCCAACAGGCCAATCTGACGGAGGCAGTTCTTCAATTGGGACTCCTTCTTCCCAGGTATATCTGGGTTTGTGCCATATGGACAAAAACTATATATGACAGACTGTAAGAACTAACGACCCTATGTGAAGAACGATGAAACACTTTTTATAAATAAGTCCACAACAGTGTTCTACATCCGTAAGTGTAAATTCTCTAGTCCTAACAGAAGTTCCTTCTGTGCAGATATACAAGAGAATAGAAAGTGTTCCCTGGATCAAACTCTCGGTACAGGCCAGTGCCTCTTACCCTGAATTGTTGCTATGAGCCAATGGCTCAGTTTCTGAAGTGCTGCAATTGCCAATGGAGATCCACTGAGAAGCTTCATAAGTCACAGAAACTGTATTGTCTCTCAAAAGTGCTCCTTTTTCTTTGTGTTGTGACCAACAGACTGAGATAAAGGCGTCCTTCTCCAAAAAGGCCTCACAGGAGAGGCCTTTTGGGGGAAGAGCTCTAAATGGCATAGGCCCCGCCCAGGAAGGATGTGTGAATTGTGAATCTGTCGAATAGTCATAGTCTCAGAAGCTCTAGCATGTTCTAAGGGGTTGCTTCCTATCATTTGGTATGGCAACTACTACCCTGTGGAGAGCTGCTGTCTTCTCTCAGAGCTCTGCTCTGTATAAAGCTAAACCATCATCTATCCTGTCTTATGTACTGAAGTAGAAATTCTCTTACGTGCCATACTCCACCTTCCTCACCCAGCCAGATCCTACACACCCTTCACAAGGGCCTAGGCAGATGAATTGGAATGATGTTCCCCTCCACACATCCTCAGCAAATCCTCAGATCTAGGCAGGTCTCACCCCCAGTTCTCTATTCTACTTGACCCCACTTGCTTGCATGGTTCCCCACCTCCAGGCTCTTGCCATGGCATTTCTGCCCCTGCTCCCCCCCCCCCCACCTCAGTTCTCAACCTATGGGCCTTTCATGGGCAATATTTCAATTTCTCTGCCCAGCCAGACCCTAAACATCTTCTGCAAGATGAGTCAGCCAGACCCTCCCTTGAACATACCCTCCAGCTCCCACAACTACCTCCAAACAGACCCTAACCAGTCCACTCATCCCTTTTCTGCTCCAATCTGCTTTGTTCATATCAGACACAAAACTAACAAAAGAAGCTCAAATATACTGATCTTGTTGCAAAATACAAAAGATCAAGGCAGTACTTCTGCCTCCAAATTCACCAGTCCTATAAAAATGTTCACCAATGATAATTACTTAGGTGAACCGCAGGACACAGAATTTAAAAGAACAATCATAAACTTCATCAAAGAATTCAAGGACATTAAATAAGACACAAAGAAACATCTAAATGAACTTTAAGTGGATGAATTTACTTAAAGAGACTAAATGCCTAAGTGATGCCCAAGAAAACACATACATAAGGCTGATGGAAATGTGGTAATCCAGAATTCAGAAACAGAATTCAATAGAGAGACAGAAACAGAAACATCAAAGACAACTTAAGCAGACTTGAAGATAGAATTGAAAAACTGGCCAATCCGACTAGAAAACTCCAGGGGAAGTTGTACAAGTAGAGTGAATCTAGCAGATAAAGCTGCAAATCTAAATGAAAAAGGCAAAGAATATATATGTATATATATATAATATATGTAATATATTATATACTTAATATATATTATATATATTTTAAACACAGGAAAAGAAATTCAGGGAATGATGAACACCATGAAAAAAACCCAAACCTTCAAATTATAGGAATATATGAGGGAGATGAATTCCAGGTCAATGGCATAGACAAGATCTTAAGCAATATCATAGAAGAAAAACATTTCCAAACAAAGGGGAATTCCACACATACACAAGAACACCAAGCACCAAACAGAACAGACCAAAAGGAAACTCTCCACAGCACATTATAGCTTAAACACTAGAATTCACAATAACCTCAAAGAAAATAAGGCATCTAGGAATGAACCCTAAGAAAGAGGTGAAAGACCTCTACACTGAAAACTGTAAATATCTGGACCAAGAAATGGAAAGATGTACCATACTCATCACCTAGTAGAATGAATACGGTGAAAATGACCATCCTGCCAAAAGCCATTTACAAATTCAATGAAATCCCAATCGAAATCCCCATCTCATCTTCATGTAAATAGATTTTTAAAAGCGTATTGTAAAATGCATATGAATCCACACACACACACACACACACACACACACACACACACACACACATACACACACACAAAACCTTCCCAAATAGCCAAAACAAATCTTGAGCAGAAAGAACAATGTTGGAAGGTTTGCCATTGCACACCTCAGGCTGTAAGGCAGAGCCACAGTAATAAAGACAATCCTTTCAAATAATGCCACTCCATATTAGCATATGGGGACCATTTTCATTCAATCTCCCACAGGAGAAAAGGATAAATTACAGTAAATATGTGTGAAAAAGTTATGGTACCGATATGAAAATAGAAATGCTAGAGCAATGGAAAAATCCGAAGACCCAAACATGAATGCACATACTTTCAGCCATTTAATACTTTACAAAGGTGCCAGAACCATATGCTGGAAAAAAGGGAGCATCTTCAACAGCTGGTGCTGGGATAACTGAATGTCTGCATGGAGAAGAATGGAATCAGACCCGTGTTTGTTACCAGCACAGAAACTAACCCCAAATGGATCGAAGACCTTGAAGTGAAACCTGAAACAGTGAAACTGCCAGAAGAAAACGTAGGTAGTGTTCCACAAGACACAACTGTAAGAAAGGACTTTTTCAACAGGACCTTAACTGCCCAGTAATTGAAGGCAACAATGTAAGTGACCTCGTAAAATTAAAAAGCCTTTGCACGGCTAAAGGAACAACTAATTGAATGGAGAGGCAGCAGACAAATGGGAGACAATCTTTACCAGCTATGGATCTGACAGATATCAATATCCAGAATATATATATTAAAAGACCTCTAAGCACAAAGAGGAAAAAAAAAAAAAACAACAACCAAAAACCAAACCACCACCACCATCAACAACAACAAAACAAGTAACCTATTCACAGAATGGTCCTTTCAAAAGTTCTTCAACTAATGAATAAATAATGAAAATGTGGTACATATATACACACTATGGAATACTATTCAGCTGTAAAGAAAACTGAAGTCATGAAATTTCCAGGTTAATGGAGAGAATGAGAAAAGATCATATTGAATAAGGTAACACAGGCCAAGAAAGACAAATATCCTTGTTACCTGTCATCTGTTGCTCTTAGCTCCAAATCATTTAATGTGAGTGTATCACCTGGGGTAACTGCAGAAATGAGGAAAGTAAAAATGGTCATGGGTAGTGGACAGAGATGGGACTAGAAGGGTACAAGTGGTTTGAAGGGGGATGTGAGAAAAATGGAGTGACTTTAATTAGGGAGGGAAGATAAATACAGAATAAGGGGATGTCTTAAGATTTTATTGCTGTGAAAAGATACCACAACCATGGCAACTCTTACAAAGGAAACCTTAACTGGGGCTTGACTGACAGTTCAGAGGTTCAATCCATTACCGTCATTGCCGGAAGCATGGTGCTGGAGAGGTAGCTGAGAGTTCTACATCTGATCGGCAGGCAGCAGGAAAGAGGAAGAGCCACTGGGCCTGGCTTGGACATTTGAAACTCTGAAGCCCACTTTAGTGATACACTTCTTCTAACAAGGTCACACCTACTCCAACAAGGTCTCACTTCCTAATCCTTTCAAATAATGCCACTCTATATTAGCATATGGGGACCATTTTCATTCAATCTACCATAGGAGAAAAGGATAAATTACAGTAAATATGTGTGAAAAAGTTATAAGGAACCATACTATTAACCATTCAACTAAGATTATATATAATACATATAATATATTTTTTCATTTATATACATGTTAAATGAAATAAATCAGTATTAATTTGTTTATTTCATTTATATTATTTAATTAATTAAATGAAATAAATATTAAATTCACATATATAATATATGTATATATTTAAATGAAAAATTACCATCTGGGATGACAATACTACCTCCAAGATCCACAGACTATTAAAAAATATTCTAACACCAGGCATGAAAAACTTCTTTTTCAGTTGTTGTTCATGGTTGTCCAGGACTTCCAAAACATTGTAGGCTATTGCTCTTGCCCCAAACTGTTTATCCAATACCAAATGCTTAGCCCTGAAGTCATATACAAACAAGTAACAATATATGAAGTGAATAGGTTGTATATATACATTTAGGTATATGCAATTTGTACTTATATGTATATTTACATGTGTAAATAACAGTAAAGAAAGAGAGGCTATGGATTTGAGAGGGAGCAAGAGGGGTGCATGGGAAGGTCTGAGAAAGGAAATTTGTTTTAATTTCAAAAATTAAAAATGTATTTTAAAAAGATATAGAAGATTCAACATTCCTTTCAGTGGGAAATAATAGTTTTCTGTCACTATATTAATTAAGTTAGCAATAAATTCAATCTTGGATATATCGTATCCCTTGAAAAAAATTAGAGATAGGTGTGGGGTCAGGGGAAGAAGGAAACAGGGGGAAGACTGGGTTCAAGATTCATGGATTATTTTTTTGTTTTCCTTCTTTTTTTCTTCTTTTTTTTTCCCAGCTTAGTACTGGTAAAACAGCAATTTTTAAAAAATGTTTTTACTATTTTCATGTGGTTATATTCCATCAGACATGGTGTGGGATCAGCAGAAACAGCTAAAACAAAATTCAATTAACGTTTCTATGGTATTAAGTACAAAACTGTCAGAAGGGAGAAAGGCACTTTGCCATCTTCCTTGTCTACTAGTATAATACATTGGTTATCATTAAGAAAATATTTTCGAATTCCTTTTCTAATCAACTGCTATATGGTATTTATAGCTTTGGAAAAGGCAAGGCTGAGGCCCCTTTGAGGCTTAAGCTTCCTTCTCTGTGTAGTGAAGAGCACTTTGGAGTCAAGAAACCTAAGACCTTCCCAGATGAGGGATACATCTATGACTCCCATGTCTCAGTCAATACTTCCTCACCAGAGTACCCTTTGCTTTCAGATCTAGCCACCTTTAAGTTCGTCATCAGAACAAGTCACATTGCATGACCAAAGTACAAAAGTAGGGAGTAAAGGCTTGTCAGATCATTTGTGCACTACCTTGGATTTCTCAGTCACACACATGTGTACAAAAATATGTCCTTTAAATTTTCTCTAATTTAGCTCTTGAAGTCATTTCAGCTGATGATAGAATATGGACATTTGTCAACCAAGGCTATCTCCTACATTTTGAAAATGTATTTAAACTTGATCAATTCTGAATATTAAGAGATTTTCCATAGTTTGTTTAGTGACCTCATTCATCTCACTCTTCTTCCTTGTGTGAAAAGTGGACTCAAGTCCTGAAAGGAGAAGAGAGTGTCGTGTGTACCCTTGCTCTCTAGGAGGAGGCTGCATCTAGTCCCTCTCTAGACCCCCAAATATCAGATGAGAACTAAGTCACTTCTTTTGGTTTCCATTTTCCTAGCATGATTCCCACTATTAAGGTCTGAGATTCACACATACGTTTGTGTCTGTGTCTCAAAATAATATCCTATAAAAGGCAACATATGAATTTCTTTTCCAGTCACATGACAGAAATATCTGACAGAAGCCACCTAAAGAAAGAAGGGGGTATTTTGACTCACAATTTCAGAGACTTTAGTCCATGGTTGCTTAGCCCATGCATGTGGAAAGATATCATGACAGAGTGAGAATGCAGCAGACTCTCTTCATTAATTGGCACCTTACTCATTCTAGGCCTTCGTAAGGTATAGCATCCTTGAGGACTGAGGTATTCACACTCCACAGCACATGTGATATCTCAGTGTCTGCTGATCTACATGCAACGGCTGTAGATCTGTAGCCCAGGCACAGATTCACCCTACTGTCAAAAAGAGAACAACATGGGACATTCCAAGTGAGACTTTAGGTGAGCAGGTCTAAGAGAACAGCCCAGAGCATCCAGAGGAGGTCCTTGATTATGGTCTTCCTTCACCCTGTGTTCTTTGAGAAATTTCTCTTTCCCCCTCAGCAGCCCACTGCTCACTCCACTGAAGCTCACAGATTCCTTAGGGCCTAGAAGAATAATATGGCTGCCATCAGGGACTTAATAGAATGTGTAGGTGTTATTAACATGGTAGCAGTATGGTGATGTTCACAAATCAAAATATAAATTATAAATATACATCATATATATGTATATACACTTACATGTTTATGTTACAACTAAACCAATATGAATTACGCATGTACTTAAAGTAATTACTCTGATCAGAGGCTTTCATAAATGAAAGTGAAAGTGTAAGTAACATGTGCCCAAAGCTCGGAGTGATTCCTCTGGCTAGTACATAATTTTGCTACTGATACTTGGCCCTAGACAGATAATAGAATCTGTTTTCAGATGTTAGCTACTTCCCTTTCAGCAAGGGTTTATGTGTTTGTTTTATAAGAAGCAGATAATATATACTTGTATGAAAATGCCTTTATGAAACCCATCACTACGTACAATGGATATAATAGCTGCCCAGTAATAAATGTGCTTTGTGAGCTGTATTCTGTGACAGTTGCACTGTCCCGCCTTTGCTGTGTGCAACCACCCATAGTCAAAACATAAATTGCAAGCATTGCTGTGTTCCTATGAAAACATTATCAACAGACCTAGGAAACGGGATTTGGCACAAGAATTCTTAAATACAGATTCTTAAGCTGAGTTAGAAGGCAATCTATTCCTGGGTTTTGTCCCACTGCTACAAATAGATTCGAAATGTATTTGGGGATAAAATGTGCTTTTGATGGGTGTTGGTAAGAGTGTTGCTAAGGTATTAGTTTAGGGAGAAAGACCTTCCCACAGCATGGACAGCACCATCCAACGGTTGGCCACATTTGAAGAGTTCTGAGGGAGAACCATTGTGAGGCTGGCTGTGCTTACGTCCTCTGTGTAAGAAGGTCTATCTGACAGCTGCTGTTGCCATCAGACTCCAGCGTCTCCAGACTTCCTGTGTGGATTCAGTCTCAGTGACTCCAGGAAATGTCTCGATTTTCAATGCTGGATTGGCTGGCTGACATATCCAGACGTCTGGAAGGACAAGGTAGTTCCTGGGTCCTCTATCTTTATGGTATGCAGATGGCCACCTTTGGAATACTCATCCCTTGACCTATAAGCCAATATAATAAATCACCATTTGCAATATATATATATATATATATATATATATATATATATATATATATACATACACATGTTGATCCTGCTGCTTTAGAAAGCTCTATTTAATACAAAGCCAGCTAACAATATTTTTCAGTGGTCAAGGGTAGGGTGCATCTTCCTTTTCCAATCTGTAGGTAACACACCCAACATCGTCTTCAGTACACAAGATGCAGTTGAATTCTTTTTCAGAACTTACCTAACTTTCTTTTACTCTCTACAGATGAGGACACATTTCTGTTCTTGGCAAATGTCTGCGGTCAAAGGCAAATCTGAGACATATGGACCTCTACATGTTGAAGAGGTAACACATGGCTATCAGCAAAATGCACTTTCTCTCTGAAACAGGCCAGAGTCCAAACACAACATGCTGTAGTTGGGTCTTGTTTTCAGGTATGGACTTTGTAGATGTTTTGAGATGTTTATCACATAAGAACTTTTCAGAAGAGTGTCATTTCCTGTTTCTTCTATGCTCCCATCTGGTGCCTTCTTGACATCAGATATAATTATGTTAACTGTAAGGAGAGAGTTGGGACCTATTTGAATTTTATGCCCCTGGGCTTTGTTCTCCTAGTTATCCCTGCTCTTATTAACATCTCAGCGGGCACACCCACAAGAAACACATTTTTAATGTATCTGTCCAAAAGACATATTAATTTGTAAAGGAAATAACAAACAATTGATTATGCTGTTGCAGTGGACTTTCAGTAGGACTGAAATTTGCAAAGAATTGAGAGACACTTAAAGGCAACATTTTATTCCTGGGGGACATCAGCACTCTCCACTTGAGGCAACATGAAAAGTTCCCTATTTTCTTCATTGTGATCCAAATTAAAGCAAAGTTTAATTAAAGTTTCATTAAAGAGAGATCTTTTGTAGTCCCTGGTAGCATCTTTTTCTTTGAGCCAAATATGTTTTAGAATGGCACGCTTTCATCTCCAGTTTTTAATGTTGTGCTGAGGGAAGAAAGAGAATAGATACACCATTAATGAGGCATGATGCAGCTCAGCCAAGAGCAGAGAGCACCAGGTGTTCTGTCAGTTCTCACCAAGGCTGAATGCTCTACACTGAGTCACCTAAAAGCCCTTCTGAGAGACAGTCTCCTAATGTGCTGCCACCATGGGACTTCTTCTGGGGTGCTGTTCTTTTAACCAGGCTTCCTGTTGCATCCTCAGCCCTTCAGCTGTTGTTCTTGAACATCAACATTTTGATGCCAGTTTTCTTCCCATGTCTCTCTCTTGTTAGCTCTTCCACCACACTCCTCCTGACTGCCACCCTCTTCTTTTGTAAATGACCATACCCTGCTAGTGGCATTCCCCCTTCAAACATCAAACACCTCTTCTCATTGTGAAGATGTAGTGCATGCATTCATTCAGTTTTCTCCATGGCCTCTGACAGTACAGCATTACCACCTGACATGAATTTCAATGTTATTTCTATAATTTGGAGAGGGATATGTGGTGCACAAATAAATAAGAGGACAACTGGAAGGTACATGATTTCTTAGCTTGGATTCCCTGAGAAACACACTCTGAAGGAGCGATGGGCACGCAAGGAGATTGAATAGGAGTTGCCTAAGGAAGAGCATTTAGGAGAATATAAGGGAGCCAAAACTGGACAGATCAGCCTTGAATATATAGATGAGGCTGAGACTTCAAATGATCTACAGGAAACTCTGGCACTGAGATGGCTCTTTAGAGACACATCCTTAGCTAACTGGTCAACCAGTGCCAGAAGAGTCATTCTCACAGTCGTGGCTCTTGAGGAAGAACAGTTCCTAGTAATGACCCCGCTACTCGATTAGAATGTCAAATTTAAGGTCCCTCCACCTCCAATAAACATATAACATGAGTTGAATCAGCATTTAATCCAGCTAGAGTCATGTGAACCCCATAGGAAAGAAAGAGGCTGTCCCTCAAGGGAGCTGTAAGAACTAGCTACAGTGTATTTGAAAGGACTAGATTCTGAGTCCTTGATTCCTATGCCAAGGCATGAAATTGGATACAAGAAAATTGATATGAGAACATTCCTTTGAAATAGAGAGGATTTAATATTCTGGGAAAGATCCTGAGAAATGATTAAACTAGCAACTAGAACTACTCCTGAAAGCATGGGGAAAAGATGGCCCTTATCAAGAGTCACTGAAGTGTCAGAATCCTTTTAGTAGCTAGGACAGAAAGGAATTGAAAACCTCAAAGACAGTCATGCTAGAATAGACTCATAAGTCTGGATGGTGACCCAAGTGATGTTTCATGGAGTGGCCATCATGAATGAGCTTGTCAGAAAAGCACAGATGACATTACAAAGCTCAGTGGTGGCTCTTTTCTGTTCTACAAGGCTGACAGGAGGAAAGTCCATCATAGAACAGATAAGAATCCAAAACAGTGTGGCAATGCTTAGATGCAGGGAGCCAGGTATGCATATTGTACAATACAATAGTGGTATTGACTGCAAAAGGATCTTGTTGTAGAATATTATAGAGATGCATTCTTAAAGACAAAGTATTGTGTAGATGGTATATTATAACCCAGATTCAATCCTCTGAAAATAGTAGGGATGGATGGTCCAAAGGTCGATGTTTCTTATCTAAATAAAAAATTTCTCATGTAATTTATAACTCAAGCCATTTTTTT